>LUGF01059898.1:734552-757003 GCA_001625245.1 Calycopis cecrops
GTACAAATTCAGTCAAAGTAACAAATTCATGACATTGATGGAATTTGAGCCTACATGTCACCAGTTCCACCAGTCAGTTGAGGTTTATTCACATAATTGATAAGATAAAAAAAATTTCGAGAAACATTTTGATAATTAGAAAAATTTGTAAACAAGAAAATTTAAAAAACATTAATTGATAAAATCAGTATTAGTGATTTTAATTGAATATTATAAAAAAATGCAACTATAAATGATGAAAAAATTTATAAAAATTAATATTTATAATATTATAATCATCATCATCGTCATCATCATCTTCAGCCAGAAGACGTCCACTGTTGAACATAGGCCAAAGAACGCCAACATTATAAAAAATATTAAGTACTTATTATACCAACTAATACAACATTAAAACGTAACATTTATATACAAACAAGCTGTTGACGGAAAAAAAATAGCAAACACTATCATAAATTAGCTAAATATTAGGTCAGTAATTTATATTTTCACCTAATATAATTTAAAATTCATCAATACAAAAACAACATAAAAATAAGTTAAGCCTGTTCTTGTAAGAATAGAAATCTAGAAAAGAAAAAAAAGTCTTTTTTAAACTTAAAAACATGAAAGATATCACTCCACTAGGTTATATCTGTATTGCAGGAATATTAACATTAATTACAAATAAGATAGACTACTGTAATTCCTCTTGTAAATAGTACAAAATAGTCAAAAAATACCTACTTTTTAAATATATAATCTAAATAGTTTTTGCAGGTTAATATAATATTTATCAGTTATCACCATGATTCTCACAGAAAGTTAGTCATAATTGTCATTTTACAATGGGTTTGTTTCAAAAACAAATTATTTAAACACAAATAGTACAAATTAATAAAATGACAGTTGAAAATGTTAAATTAAAAAGTTAATAATTTTTAAGTGTGAATTTGTACAATAAAAAAATCCAAGCAATCAATAGTACATCAATTTCATCACTGTAGTAAGTTAGGATAGTAGTAGATATAGTTAGTTGATAAGTTAAGAAAATAAAGAATCTTTTGTAACAAGAAAATACTGCAAAACAAATGGTGTTTATAATAATCTAATGTTATGTTAACTACTGTATGTATTATTTGCAAAATTTTAAATATATTTTATTCCTATTAGAATTGCTATTTATACACATGGAAATATAATTTATGAGTAAAACTATAGCATGTAAAAATTTGATTATTCATGATTTTAGATTTATTAAAAATAATAAACATATCGATACCTCTGGGCTCAAAGGGCGTAAGCACCAAAACTCGACTTTACAGGAGAGCCAAACTAAGCCTTATATTTTTAGTGCATAATCTTGTAAATATATACTTATTGCAAATAAATTTATAGGTATCAAAAATAGCTGTTTCATACGCCCTGAAAAATTGTATGTTTGAGGGATTTAAGACCCAAAAATCCATGGATGATCCAGATGGTCGTAACCGTCAAGCTGCCTATTAATTCTAATTTTATTGAATGGATTTTTTCGTGGTTTATTAAAGTATTTTACACTCCCAACGTTTCTGAAGCTTTACAGCAACCAAGGTTACTGGTAGGCTGAGGTGACAGATGTCCAGATGTCATAAGTTATTAATAGTACCCGAAGATTTATTATTATTTAATTGTTTTGATCAATGCAAAATGTACTTATTGTATGTTGCAGCCTAGAAGTGGTTGTTACATTTGGTTTTTCATTTGATTATCATTGGGTATCAATGGAACCGAAGCTGAAGGAAGTTCCTAGCCATCTTCTCTATTGAAATTTGGATGTTTTCTAATTTCAACAGCCTCACAGATCATCCTTGAATGCAATCGGTGTTGTTCTCTAGCGAGGCTTTATTCTTTTTCAAATTTTATATAAAAGTATAGACCAGTGTTTGTTCGTGTTTCTTTAGCTTATTATTTAGTTGCAGTGTTATTTGTGCTTTATACAGGGTTATTTTTTGGTCACCGGCCAAATTTTAAAATATGGATATAAACATAATTCCAAGGGTGTGTTTAAAATTTCCGTTCCGTCCAATTGTAATATTTTGTTAAATAAAAATCGATTTGAAATGGTCCTTAAAAATACAGTGATCGTGATTCATATGCGAAATATATCGACTTCTAGGTCAGTGACGCCAGCCAAGCAACACTCACAAGTCATATGCCACGCAGTGACCAAAAAATATGTTTATAACTTGGGACAAAGTAATTACATTGTATAACTAATTATTATTTTATCCATTTTATGTCACAAATCGAATGTATTATTGATTCTGAATTAAACCTGAAAATTTGGCCAGTGTCCAAAAATTAACCCTGTATAACATTTTTATGTAACTAAAAATATATTTATCAACTTAGGTTAGAATTTATGTTAGTCATTATTGATATTATATTATTATAATTTAATTGCCTCTATTCATTTAGACCAGTCTTTCCCAAAGTGGGCGATAACGCCCCCTTGTGGGCACTAGATGCTCAGAGGTGGTAAGGAGCCAGAAACGACATAATTCTTTGAATATCAAGGTGTAATAACTAATAAGGGGGCGATACGAAGTAACTGATTTTCAAAGTGGGCATTAGACGAAAAAGTTTGGGAACCTATGATTTAGACACTTATAATATTTTATTATAAAATGTAAATGAAAAAAAAAAGGAATCTTGAGACCAACTTTGTATAATTTTTCAGTCTTTTATATACATGTAAAAATTTGCAAATGTCATTAACTTAGGACTTCTTAAATATACATTAATAAAACGTCATTCAACTATCACTATTAGTCTCGTGTACCATATTCAATTAATATTTAATGTTTAGCAAAAAATACTCATGCTGAACAAAGCTATGTAACTTAAAAACCCCTGCTTCTTTTAAAATTTTTAATCGATCTCTCAACTAGAAAAACAAGTAGGCAAACAAATGAAACTTTTCAAATTGACTGTGATTCAGGTAATTACTTACAACAATAGATTCAGTAACTTTCAGACAAATACCACTGGCAACTTACACAATAAGTAAGAAAGTAATAAACTAGAAATAGTGAACTTAGTAAAAAATTAAACAAAAGAAATCAAGTATAAATGAAACAAATTAGACTAAAGGTTCTCATGTTATCAATCACAGGCAAAATTTGGGCATAAAAGCAGACGTAACTTATTACATTGATTCATTAATTATTTGTAATTTCTCCATTTTCTGCGTGTTTCTGACAAAACATCAAGTACCTTAGCACCAAGGGAAGATTAAAAAACTTTTCTTGAAGACACTCTTCGGAGTGATACCCTTTTCGCAAAGCATTTTAGATCCACAAACTTCTCTGCTAAAATAGGTAACCTTGCCATATGCAGACATTTAATAGTATAATTTACATAACCTGTATATCTAAAGCCGAATTAGAACTGCATTAAAAAGTCCATTTCGCCAAAATGGCGTTTACGCCCTTTAAGCCCCGAGGTATCGATATTGTGGTCTGTATTTAACACATGATTGTATTCTGTGGTCATAAATTAATTGATATATTGATAAACAAGATAAACTTCAATAAATAATCATGCAATTACGTAGTTATGAATTATTCATAATCGTAATTTGCGAACAATATGATTTTATGCAAGTGACATAGATAGTGAGAGTGATTTTAATCTACTTGAACTAGATTACTGGCGTGTGTATACAGAATCATGACCATGAAAACAAACTAAAAAACCGGATCGGACATTTAATAATTAGATAGAATAATTATAATAACAAGTAGGTAGCAATAATTTGTTGATAAAATAAAAATGTATTTTTATTTACCTTTGTGTACAGTTCCTTCGTGGTCATATTGAAGATTATTTTTTATAGAAACTTAACTTTAAAATATTCATAGATTTAATTATTTCATTATTTTACCACCAGATTAATTCTTCGCAAATTCATTTTAGAAATACATAAAGGTAGGTTCAAATTTGTAAATCTGCTGTAAATTGCGAAACGTCACTGCATTGTTATTGACATATGTCAAAACTTCATACCACGACAAAAAGTATTTTTAATAATAATTCGAATACGAGAGGTAAAGCAAACTGTCGCAATCAGATGTCTACTAAGCATTGTTTTAGAGAGCTCACTTCCTTCCGTATGGAAGTGGGAATATTATATAAAGTGACAAAAAAGCGATTGTAGTCAAACAATAAGATCATTGAAAGTCGTCATCCAATTTTCCCACGAATTAAATACCACTCTATACAAAGCCTGGCAACAAAAAAAGAAGAAAAAGCGTTCATTCATTTCAATAAAGAAAAGCCCGATAATAAAAATGGATGGATATTTTTTCATATCATTTTCGGTATTAATTATCTGTAGATTGGCGCGAAATTCCAAAATAAATATATATTTATAAATATAGCGATATTTTGTTTGTAGATATAGATTGTTCTTTATGTAGAAGTTTTTGTTGTTATCAATAAATTTAAAATTCGTAAAATATTCTAAGAATTCATATTTTCACTTTTAAACTGATTTAAAGGCGCGGACAAACGAGCCCTTGTGGCGACACCCATCAACTTAATTGTTAAACAGGCGTGATGCCGTCCTTTTCCTCATGCCCGTCAATTTAAGACGGTATTGAGTGGGTGAGACCTTCCCGGTGAGGCGTAGACAGAGCAGCTTCCCAGTCGTACCTGCTCAATTCCAAAGGCATTGTCAAGGGTGGACTTATCTTCTTATTTCTTAACTATAAAGAGCGGCAGCACTACTAGTAAGAACTAGTGTGTTGTACTTTTGAATTTAGGTACATATAATTCATACATTTCCCATTCTCTATATCAACTAGCCCTCCCCTGGGCTACTAAGAGGCAAATATGGAAGTGTTGGCTAGCAACTTTTTACTCTTGTTCCGCTTTGCAAATTGCATGGATAGATGCATGTAGGTATATTAGACTGAAATAGATCATTCTGAAAGTAGAAGATAGAAAGAGACAAATAACACTATATGGATGTCATTGTTTCGAAGCGCTAGTGCGCTATATATTATATAGTATTTGTTTAAATAAATTATTGGGAAAACGTTTCGACTAGAATACGAGCAAGAGCTTGTCACACATATTCTATGTCGAAATGAAATGAAATAATTTTTTTTTTCAAAATAGAATTACAGAAATTACTTTTTGAACGTCAACAATTAAATCTACCACCGCTTCTAGCCCTGTCCTGAGAAGAACCGGCGAAACAAACTCAGCAGGCCTCATGATGTGATGAGATATAGGTAAAAGTAAAAAATATAAAAAAATAAACACATTTGCATATTATAAATGATATACGATTTAAGAATTTACATTATGGGTAGGTACTAATCCCAAGATGTGGTACCCATCTGTCATAAAATCTGTTACCTTATAGTATGCCTTACCACACAAACGCTCTATAACAACTTTTTTTGAATTTATTAATCGAAAGTTTTTGGACGCTTTCTGGGAGTAGTGGCGTATGCATTGCCGCCGAAAGGAATGCTTTACTTTACTAAGCCTATGAAATGGTATGTCTAATTTATGCCTGTTTCTCGTATTCCTGTTATGATTTCATTTCTCGTTCATCATTTTTGTTCTGAATTCACTAATGTTCTTTCCTACATACAAAACATTATCCAAAATGTATTGAGAGTAAACAGTCTGTATACCGATGTCCTTAAATTTATTTCTAAGTGATGTATTAGAGCCTAGTTGGTAAATAGCACGAATAGCTATAGCATCTGCAGCACGAAAATAGTATTTATGTCCGCAGCGGTTCTGTTCTGTGAAAGTAACTAAAATAAACTAATTTTGCAGGAAATTCATCTTGTCTAATTTTTCTAACTAGGTACGAATGCTGCCGAACTAAGTCTATTCGCAAGCTTGGTAATATGGGGACCCCAAATCCCAATGTAGATTAGAATCTAATGTTATTCCTAAGAAAATTGTAGATTCAGAGTTTTGCCATTTAATAGTACATTGGTTGGAACCTATCTAACATTATTTTTAACATTTGTCTTCTTACTATTCCGTAATACATTAATAACACGTATCACGTACCAATGTATCATCATTGAGAGAGACCTCATCGCAATTAATCTGTTGTCGCTTATGTTTGATAATAAACGACGTATTATCAGCAAATAGGACTATCTCATGATTTTCTTTAACGAGATATGGTAAGTCATTTATATATATTAGAAATATAAAAGGCCCCAAAATTGACCCTTGTGGGACCCCCATTTCTATTTTAGTCCCGTTATATCTTTTTTATTTACCTCAATACTTTGAGCTATATTGTTTAAATACGAAGTCAATAGGTTGAGAGCCGAGCCTCCTATACCATAATGGTGTAATTTCCTGAACAATGTTGCATGCTCTACACAGTCAAAGGCTTTGGAAAGGTCACAAAATACACATAGCGCATCCCGTGACTCCTCCCATGCCTCAAAAATAGAACTTAGTAAACTTACACCAGCATCTGTAGTAGAGCGTCCTTTCGTAAAACCAAATTGCTTGTCATATAATAAATTATTAGTAATGAGACTGTAACTGATTCAAAATTAATGTTTCAAATACTTTGCTAAAAGCCGGTAGTATAAATATTGGTCTAAAGTTGGAAGGATTTCTAATGCAATCGGATTTAAAAAGAGGCAATACTTTAGAGTGCTTCATTAGGTCATGGAATACTCCACATTTTATACATTCCTTAAATATAACAGCTAAACATGGAGCAATATGTCAATTATCTTATTATAACTTTCATAGATATGCCGCACAAATCAGTCGTGTTCTTAATATTTAATATTTTAAAACATGAAATTATGTCTTCATGAAAACGAAAATTGACATCACATTTCCTTACATAATCTTTCAGCAATGATTCAGCAGCAGCAGGAGAGGATGTTAAATTTTTGGTAGTGGAAATTGTAATGTTAGCGAAAATTTCTCAAACACGTCGCAACTTCTTCGTCATACTTAACTAGTTTATCTTTGATACAAAAATGAAAATTAGAAGAGCGACTTTTGACTTTTGACTTTTCCAGTTTTACTACTTACCTATTATGTTCCAAGTAGTACTTATCTTATTTTTCGAATTTATGATTTTATTTCTTAAACACAAAGTTTTAGCAGCAAAACATACTTGCTTAAACGTCTTTGAATATTTTTAACATAATTTTTAAAAGATTTACTATGATTATATGTTTTTTCATAATATAGCTCATTTATTCTTTGTCTGCTTTTATAAATCTCTGTAGTTGCCCACTCGTTAAAGTTACTTTTCCCAGATTGTAATCTGACTGTCTTAGAAGTGAAGATAGAATTTTAATTATTAGCTTACTAAATACTAAATCTGGACCAATTACTTCTAAATCTTTCAATACGTTTTAGATTTACTGGTACATATGTAGTATTCTCTTTACAAACTTTGTTACATTTCTGAGCTTTATGAAATATAGCCAGCTGTCCACAGATATCCGGACTTAACAAGCTTATGATTTCCTTTCTTGTAGGTGCTACATTACTAAAAATATTATCTATACATGTGGCTGATGTTTCACTTATTCTAGTTGGCTCCATTGAGTTATTATTACTACGTAGTACATATAACTCAATGGTTGGCTCATGGACTAAATGTATCAAGTTATGATTTAAGCAAAGAAGTGAATCTAACTGTGATGGCGTTATTGTCTAATAAATTTATATTAGTCACCACAAATTATTAAATGTTGCACTTAATTTATATATTAATTTATCCATAACTTGTTCAAATAAATCATATAACCCGGATGTTGGTTTATAGACGCATACAATGATAAAAGTCCCCCCTTCTACGCATGCTATCTCTGTGGTACGCTCAATAGAGAGGCTCACAATATCTTTACGTTCTTTAAATTTTTTGTTAATATTAATTACAATCAAGGACCCACCTTGTATGGCTTTCTCTCTACTGAACGAACTTGCTACATAGTGATTAGTAAAATTAAACATGATTTCATAGTCTTTTAGCCAATGCTTGGCTTTTCAAAAATAAATCAATTTCTAATTATTTGCTACACATACCTTGAATGTTTGATAAACTAAATTTATTGAGCAAGATTGAATATAAATTTTTATTTGTATTTGTATTACATACTGTCTCTTTTAACGATAAACTACTGCCAGAGACTGCATTTGTTGTCCTTAAATCTAATTTAAATAATAATTATTTGGAACATATTCCAAGTCGTTGCTGGCATTATGATGATCTTCGTCGTCGTCATAATTAACATTGGTCTTTCTACGTCCAATACTGATCAAATGTATCTTTTATTACTCTCTAAATTTTTTAAGAGATAGGTAAAACTCATCCAAAATTTTAGAATATTGAGGTAGGTAGGTACGTATTTTAGAATTTTGAACTTACCTGTATATTATGACTAAGTTCATAGCTAAAATACTTTCAAAAAATGACAAAATATAATAATCTCATATACTTACGATCTCAATATGTTTAAGATGACTGACATCACAAGCAATCAACTAGATTATGTAAGGTAGGTAATATTATGTATATACGAATATGTAGGTAGATAGGTAGGTAGTTGGACAAAATTTCAGCACACTATACAAACAAGTATGTCGTATGTGATTTATTTACATAAGTAGCTTACAAGGATCAATTTCACCAAATGGTATCATAATATAATGATTCAAAATGTTTTTTATCTGCATTTAAAATACATAGGTACATTACATCCATTTAGTGTGATGGATTTATGATGATGTCGATACAGTTTTAGCGATCAAAGGAAATATTCATTTATAGGAATAGGTACTTAAAAAGAAAAATCAATCTGTAGAGATACTTTATTGACTCTAATCTAATACACAGATATGTTATTGTATCTCTTCATAGAACGATTCATACATTGTCGCTACATAGAAATATAGATAAAATTAAATGACATACTTAATAATTAATTAATATACCGTATGTTCAATAACAGCGTATGTTTCTATATGTTGGGTGATATAATATTCCAAGTAGTAGTAGCTAGGGCTGCTAATAGCGCGTTTGTGTGGGGTCTATTTATTCTCTTGCAACGGAAACCAGGTTTGGCACGCCTCGGTGGCAATTTCGCATAGACTCGAGTACGCTTTGCTTCGGGGATCATATTCTGAAAAGAAATGTAATGTTATCATAGATGTACATCTTTTCACATCAGGTATAAATTATAAGTTGCAGACGAACAGTACAATAGGCAGCTTATATATAGTAGTAACAGAACAATAGCCTTTTGACGACGCCCATTAACATCCGCAAAATATAATAATTTTGTCCTCCTTCTCTCCAACGGGAGTTCATGAACCGCACATAACGTGACTACATAGCTGTCACAGTATAAAACATACTGGCCACATTGGTAAGGGGGCAAACAAGTAGTCGAAATACATAATTGCTACCCATCGTATTGGCCTCCTTTTTTATGGTATAGGTTTTTTTTCCTTCTCCCTTTCTCCTCCCAACTCCATGGACCGCCGGCTACTTACACACCGCACGAAACGCGCAGCTGTCACTTCACGCCTCGTCTCGTAACTCTCGTGTAAGCGAGAGGTACCTCCCCGATCGTGCGGGCTCTACACCTACCCTATAATTATTATATTTATATATTTACCAGACGGTCCCCGTTTGCCGAACATGATACCGTTCATCGGTGCATTCTTATAATTAGCTTCAGCCAGGCCGATGACACTGAGTATTATGGCGACCACAGCGATGGTGAACGTAAGTCTCATGATCGATGAAATCATCTGAAATGGAAAATTAATTGATTAAATAGTTAATAATATTAAAAAATCTCTAGTCAATCCTTGCTATAAGTCATAGATGTGTTGTTCTTTGTAACTAGGAGGCATCTACGATATTTTTGCGTGAACTTCTTGACGATTTTAATTTGTAGCCCAAATTTATGTATAAGTCTTAAGATACAGCTAGCTGGACGACCGAGCTTTTATTTTCATTTACAATTCAAACCTATTTCTAACCTATTCGAGTTAGTATAATAGTCATAATAGTATACATTTATAAAGTCTTAAAAAGTTGTAATATTTGTGAATAATTGTCAATAAAAGAAATATAATATTTTTTTATGAAACTTCTATTAATTCACAAGAGAAGGAGTCGGGAGAAGCGCTCAACCATAATTAAATCAGCTGATAATTATAATACAAACAGCGCCATCTTTTGTGGACACCGTTCGTTGTGTACATGAAATGCCATCGTTTTTGCTACCGTGTAACAGATGCCACTACAGACAATTTATAAAATTATTATTAATCACGTAAGAATGGCTTGTGATGAAACAGATATGTATATTATTGATTGAATGTTCCATGTCCTTTAGCATCAATCTCAATTTTTTGGGTTCTCAATCTAAAAGGTAAAATGGGAACCCTATTACTGTCTGTCTGTCACCAGGCTGTTGTATCACGTAAACCGTGATAGCTAGAAATAAATAATATTTATTGGTATATGGCCCATGGAGGTGGGATGAGAATGGAGGGCAGTGCATCTGTATAGCCTCTATGCGGATGTTTGTGGGCGTCGGTAGTCATGAAAATGGCTCCGGCTGCTCGTTTGCCCCCCTATATCATAAAAAAAAATATATACAAAATGTAAACCCAAGCTTGAAATGTTGGTTTTAAGTTATGATTATATCAATAAAATTTTATTCAATAATATATTATAGAAAATCATTAATATAAGTACTATCAACAATATATATTTATACATAATATATATTATGTATACAGTTATAAATCAATGTTTTTATAAATACCTTTTTTTTAGTTGAAGAGCTGGTATCACTGTAGAAGGTGACGTGACAACTGATGTCAAGCTAGAGATTCGCGCCAATTTATACTGGAAAATTAGGACATGGCGGCCCCACCCGCCAGTCCACACTCAATTATAGGATTATTGAATACCGACCACATATTGACTTTGTTAGGGCTAAGTCCTTTGGGATCAGAACTTCGTTAGTGCATAATATCGTTGAAAGCGGGATTTTCTTGAGCAAACGCTATCAGGCCTCATCTAATAACTCGGCGCGGTCTACCCATAAACTAATTAAAAGTGTATTTAGTAAATCCCAGCAGCTTTATACGACGATGTTACATGCTACGTAGGTACGACATAGTTCGTCGTACCTAAGTAATTTTATATCCAAAGAAAACTTAAGAGTTTTATAAAATGTATTATAGTTTGTTTCGGATAGCATCGTTTGGGTGTAAAACCGAACCTGTCTGTACAGGTTTTTTAGTTTTTACAACTTACTCAGCTCTTATATTTTTATAGTGTAGTGTTATTGTAGATACTTCATACGGTTAATGTAACCAAAAAAAAAATACTGTTACTTATCACATTACAACGGCGGCAATTGTACGGAAAACTTCTAAGTGATTAAAAGGTGGTCCAAATTTAATCGATATTTTTATGACTACTCAAAAAATTTGGTTTAAAACCGCAATTAAAGACAGTTTAGCTATTTTGAACTTTCTTTTCAATTTTATTTGAAAGTCAGTCGTCTACTAAATGAAAAAAAAACCGGCCAAGTGCGAGACGCACTCGCATACCGCAGGTTCGATAACAATCCATACCAGAGGTGTATACTTTATTTACAACTTAAATTTGTGAGTGCAGACACACACACATTTTGCATGAAACAAACTACACATATAAGTTGAGAATGATTTTTTCAGTGAAATGTGAATAACGAACCTAAGAAAGAAAGAAAATATTCTTTATTGTGCACATAAACAAACATAGACAAGTAAGTATAGGTAAAAATTTCCATACAATGTTCAAAATATGTTCATGTACACAAAAGGCGGTCTTATTGCTTTAAAGCAATTTCTTCCAGACAACCTTTGTGTGCATGAAAGAATACTTAAAAACTAGCGACAGTAGGACATTACAAAAAAGATAGAGAGGAAAAAAAACCTACTTGTTATTTAAAATAAAGCTTTTAAATGACATCAGAAAACCTTTGTTCTATCATGTAGCGTTACACTTTTTCTGATGCACCATCTAGAAATCGTATTTATATAATTTAAGTTATATTATTTTAAAAGTTAGTATAATATTATCTATGGTTAATAGCGTAAACCGACTTTTGTCGACTTTATTTTAATATTACTATACAAAAATTTAAGTAAATTAATATCGACAAACTCAAATGTTAACTGATTATACCGATAATATTATATACCATGTAATGTCAATAATAGTATTTATTTAAAAAGGTAGGTTACACAATATTCGGTATACAAAAAAAACAGGTATGTAATGTTAGTGACATCTAGTAGCGATTCTAGAAGCTGTAGAAGATTGTATTATTTGTTGCCTAATAATGTCACTAGATGGCTTTCGAATTTAAAATATACGTATAGAGATTTTTATTACGAGATTTCATAATATAAGTATTCAGTACATAGTGATTTTCTATCTAATGCGCTTCATACTGAATTCTCATAGTAACTGATGAAATTCATAATGATGGATCCATGGATATAATGATAATAAAATATAATTTTATCATCAGCATCGAAAACATTGAAATTATTTCCGTAAAAAAAAGGCTTCTCCATCTCCACTGAGCTGAGCTTACTCTTCAGCTTTCCTAAAAAAATAAAATAAATAATTACACAACTAAATACGTATTTACACAATCTAAACTTACGAAATCACTGCATGTAGCTTTACAAAACCGCAATATTTTTTTGTTTAAGGGGGCAAACGAGCAATCGGAGCCTTTCCGCTATCACTGACGATGCCATTATACAACCAGATGCCGTTATGCAGATGCGCTACCTCCCTTCACGCTTCCCCCAATGGGCCTACCACTTCATGCTTATACCATACCTACTAGCCGGATTAGTGCGCACTTTGTTGGGCGTCAAAAATAAAATTTATTCAATCGCAATAACACATATTATTAAGCTGTTACGTCTTGATAATGCAGCTGTTATTAATTAAAATCGGTCCAGTAGTTTTGGAGCCTGTATCGAACAAACAAAAAATAATTCCTCTTTTTATTATTCTCTAGTAAGTAAACATGAACGACATGACCCGGTCGTGCCGGCCCAAATCGCCTGTAAAGCAGCAATAGTAGTAAAAGACTCACGACTTTCACGCATTTTCCATGACATAGGAGGATTAATTGAAAACCTGAAAAGTAAGTTACGACTTTTAACGAGTTGTACAAATTTTCGATAAGATAGTGTTATTAATTGGGAACACGTAAAGTATTACCCAACTAAACGAAGTGCGAGCCAATGATAATAGATTGAAAATCTATTATCGCTGCATCGTGAACTGTAATCATATTACCGGAGTCCTGTCTGCGCCGCCAGGATTTGATATAAAAACGGCGGGCTCAAAGCTCTATGCACCAGTACACTTCTACGATCTGTAAGAGCAACTAGTTATTTATATTTGAAAACTAATAGGAACAAGGTACTAGTTCTTGAAAACAAGAAGTATTTGAAAAAGATAGTAGTTAATTAGTACTTCAGTAATAGCTATACCGTCTTAGGCCCGTGGCAAATTTATTTGGACTCTCTCCCTCTCTCCCTACTTGAAGAAGAAAGAACCTAAGCAATCATCTAACTATACTCATGTCCCCTTATTTAATAAACTTAATAACTTTATTCAAGCATTAACCTAGTAATAAACTGACATCTGTCAAATTCCTAAAACACGTAAAAAGTATGGAATTTGACAGATGTCAGTTTATTACTAGGTTAATACTTGGATAAAGTTATTCGATGTTTATTAATAAGGGGGATGGCGTTTTGCCGGCTGACTGTCCTATTGTTACGCTAATACTGCATTGCAGCCTATTTGGGCTGACAGACAAGGATCCTCGTGATCAACTGCCTCCGCGGTCCTGCTGGTCCAAATGTACCCCTAGCTCAGTCTTTCATCATAATCACCCCGTTTCCTTGTACCTAATACCTAATGTAAGATGGACACAACTCCTTTCTCTAACTATTTTGTATCATTCGTCATCTCAGAAGCCAATAGGAGAATGTGCCTAAATCGTGTAACGTTACAAAGTTTAATGTGTACATACATCCTCACTGTTTCAGATGCGTTGCACCACAGTCATCTGCCTGCTCCTCGCCATCTTCCTTATGGGATGCGACGCCAACTCGAAGAAACTGCCTTTCAACGGCTCCATATTTGGAAAGCGAAATAATATCGGTAAGATTTGTAAATAGAGGGCGCAGATGAGCGGTCTTTGACTCTTTGTGACTACCGAGTACCGACGCCCACAAAAATCCACACAGTTAGGCTTTATAGCTGGCTGAAGATCGTCATCTTGGCGTTTGTTGAAAGAGGGCCATGTCCAGCTGTCCAATGTAAAAGTTGATGATGAAGTAAGTAGTAAGTAGTGAGTACCTACTAATGTGATGCACGTGGTTCGCTCTTCGATATCACTCGTAACGCGATCTCTGTTATAGTTTTCGTAAATTAACGCGATTGTTTTTATGGTTAAGACGACAAACGAGCAATCAGAGCCATTTTCATAATTATCCACGCCCATAAACATCCGCATATAGATAAACGGATGCGCTTCTCTTCTTCCTCCTTCCACCTCCATGGGCTCCCGGGTACACAGCACGTGACGCGACAGCATGTTGTTTATGATTATGATTCTTTAAACAGAATATTCAGACGTGATAGAATCCGTTACAGAGATCATGATCGTGATCTTCACTTATCACTATATTTTTTCAGATTATGATACGTCGGGTACAGCGATGTATGCGCTGTGTGAAATTGCTTCCGAGGCTTGCCAGGCTTACTACGGCCCATCAGAAGTTGGAAAATAAGCGTTTTAAAATATGAGCTCATCCCCGACAGAAGATGGTACTTGCCTTGATAAACATGTCATATATGTAGGCATTTATTATCCAAATTAAACTATATGTAAGGATATTAAATCGACTGACAGTATAAGGGTTTATATCAGCTTTTTTGACTATTTCTCAAATAAAGATTGTAAAATGTTATGAGGTTATTATTTTATAACATGAAACTTTTAATTTTATAATTAATTTCGCAGACAGAGAAAAAATATAATATTTTATGTCTACGATTAATTTAAATTAATGATGACACATTCATAACTCATAAGAGCTAGGCTCTTGTTTGTAAGACATGATGCATAATTTTTCTTTTATTTGCTTTGTAAAACTGCATCTCGGTCTTCCTCTGCCCCGCTTTCTTTGTTTCTATCTTTCCCTCTAGGGTGCTTGTAAAGAAAATATCATGCCTTATCAGATGCCCAATTATTTTCCTCCCATGCTCATCAATGGACTACTGATCGCATCACGAAACGCGACTGAGTTACTGTAAGCTGTAGCTTTACGACGGTGATGGTTCAAAAGGTGCTAGTTGTAACTTATACCTACTTGTTAAAACGTTCGGGAAACATTTGTTAAAATGGCATGAGTACTTAGTTACTCATTTTAACGTCAAAAAATAACAATTTATACACACCAACACACAACTTATACCTACTAGGTAACCTACCTAGTACCTACTACTTGTTAAAATTATTATTGTGGCGATGGTGATTTAATGGTCACATGCGAAAGTTTGTTGATACGTAAGAAATAATGCCATGCTGTATTGTTAGTTTCCGGTGGCTCGTGGAGGCAGACGGAAGAATCGCAACGTACTTGCATAACCTCCAATGGGTGTCGGTAGTCATAATGATAATATAATATAAAAAAACACCAACAAAATATGTACCTATCTACTTCAAATGTTTGATAATAATTATTCTTTTACGCAAAAAGTACTGAACGGATTATTTCGACAAATCTTAAACTAATTACGGACAGGTAGGTATCGGCCGCAACAATAAAATGTTCAGGGCGTATATGTTATTATAATATTCTAAAATATATTAAAAATGCTTCTATAGTTAAAATGAAGGTTCTTTTGGAATATATTCTACACGAGTAAAACTACGAGGAGTACTACTTATTTTGACTGTAAAATGACAAATTGATATTTATAGATGTTCATTTAATAGCCCCACGGCTCTACACGGACCACAGGGTCTAATTCTATGGTCTAATTCTAAATCTAGTTAGACAATCTTGATTCACGGGTGAGCAAATCGCGAACATCTATACAACTGAAGACACTATAATAATTAATAATCCATTCATCGTTCATATCCTTGATCCCATAGTAATCTCTATTAGGTACTCAATATTCAGACATTTACGAGGGTATAATCTCTATCAAATAAAATCAAATCGTTTGCTAATTAAATTCTATTTTTTTTTAATAAATATGAGGGCTGTTTTTATGTTACTAATTATTGTCTACGTAAAATGGAACGGCTATAAATATGAGGCTGTTTTCTTTTCATGAAAAGTCAAAATCCTAACAAGACCTATAGTAAAAAGAAGTACTGAATTTAAACCAATCAGACTTCACGGATAATACTTTACAACAGTAACTGTCACCAATAAGCCACGTTGTGTAAATGAAAACAATGTGACATTAGTGATCTGACTGATCTGTCTCATGGCTGCTATTTTTATAGCAATTTTACGTGTAGTAATTGAGTTTAAGGTGTTTATGTGGTTATGAACCTGTGTTTTATGTGATGTATTAATATAAGAACCGATTGATTTGTCAATGAAGTAAGGAATTCACATCCACCAGGCTTCAACTCAGGATTTTCAAAGTAGGTATAATTATTTTACCATTACATTTATTTACAAGTTTTAACACGATAACAAATAAATTATTTAGGGCTATAATTATTATAAGTTATGTGTACTTGAATAATTATAAACGCAAAGAGTTTATGTATATGTATGACAGATAATAAAACGTAACCAAATTATCATTATTTTCGTAATGATATTCTTATCGCTCGAATTCCGATAGGAATGTAAAACTACAACTTTCTTGATACAGGTAATAAATAATCTTATGAATTCTGAGCGCAGTTTTTAATGTACTTTAAGATACTTTGATAATAGTTATTTTCGCTTTTTCATTGCTTTTAATAAAATATGTATTAGTTTCGAATATTACGCGTTAAAGGATAAACTTGATACGTAATAATTAATATTGTGCTTAAAAAAATATGGAAATTAAACACCAAAAGTTAATATATTATGTTTTTGGAGCAGTTGTGAAGTGAATATAATTCAGGACCTAAAACAGGTCAGTATTTCCTTTCCAGATTACCTTTATTTGGTAGAGCTTATAATTAATTAGGTAATTCAACATTCAAAACCTTGTAGAAGTTATACTTTGAGCTGCAGTAATATTATTATATCGACGACAGAAAACGTATTTGCTGTAAGTAGAAAAAATCGATTTTTGGTTTTATACACCATTAGAATCAGAAAAAAAAACTGCGTCGAATGGTACAAGTCGTTTATTTATAGGATTAAAAAAAAATAACTTACGTCTTCTCAATTTTGAAAAATATATGCATTCAATTTGTTGTAACCACCAAAAAATCCGGTGTTTTGCTATTTTTTTTAACTTACAGCAATTTAGTGGCGATATTAAAAATCTTTTACCACTTACGCAGTCTGGTTTCATGACTTTGACTTTTACTTACAGCGTTCTTGAGGTCAGTGAATTTCACAGTTAAATTACTTACAGCATTTTAAAGGAATGTACATATGATTATGTGTTAATTTACAGCATTTTCGCAGCATTGTGATCAACTCGTTAAAATGTTCGTTCGTTCGTAAAAATTTCGTTCTTGCAGTTGAATTAAATTCAATGTGACTATAATATTATGAGCATTTTATTTACACCCATCTGTGTCCTCTACAGGCTTCTAAGACAATTCATTATGTCAATTTCAATTTAAAAATTAACATAAGGCATTATGATGATCCTAATTTATTATTATTTGACGTTTACAGCATTTTAAGGGTTACAAAATGACCGGAATCTTCTCTCACCATAGAGATTCGATACTTATATACGACATTTTTGCATTCCCTAAATTGAAAATGAATTGCTGTAAGTAACGAAACACCTACTTCCACAAATTTTAGTAACATACAGATATTTTCAGTGTATTAGTAATGTTATAAGTTGTTCACGTACCAAAAATCATGTGTTTATTGCTTGTATTATCAGAGTTATGATTTTTTTTTCAATTTTAAAAAAGTTTTTTGGCTTTTTCTCAGAATGTCACTTTTCTACTTACAGCAAATACGTTTTCTGTCGTCGATATGTAACAGAAAAAAAAAAAATGATCAGTTCATAAAATTAAAAAATATTTTAATATATATAAGTATATCCTACTAATATTAAAAATGCGAAAGTTTGTAAGAATGTTTGTTACACTTTCACACCAAAACTACTGAAAGGATTTTCATGAAACTTTACAGTAATATAGCTTTCATATCAGAATAACATAATAAGTTAAAATTTTGAATCATTTTTGAAGTCCAAAATCCGCGCAGGCGGAAGCTAGTATATCCTAATTTAGTATATAATAGCTTAACATTTAAAGTAACATTAAGATAAAACAATACTAATAACAAGAGTGGTAATACAATGTTAATAATCTCATCACAATAGTTATTGTCCTTTCAAGTGCTAAATGTGTAAAAGTGGGATCTGTTCTTTTGTTACCATTTTCTATTACTTTCTCATTTCAGCTATAGACAAACAGTGAAGTGTATGATACATGTTATATAATGTCTTCAGAATCTGAGCCAGCTGCGAAGAGACTTAAACCAAATGATATGACTGTGAACAAATTAACACTAGACAGTTGCCTAGAAAAGCTACGGCATTCAGAAAAAAGTCTGAAAGCAGTAATGGTTGATGATATATATAAATCCATACCATCAGTCGATGTATGTATTGGAACTTTAAAAGATGTCAAAGATATTTCTAAAACAATATTACTATTAAATGATAAGCTTCCATTAAAAGATTTACAGCATTTAAAAAGAGCCAAACGTAAGGATATCATCTTGTGTAAGAAACAGACAATTAAGCCACTAGAAATACAAGAATTCATTGAAACCCATGTGGAGGAACTGAAAAGTGTATTTGAAAGTTTTCAAGAGATCAAAGTACCATCCCTACCTCCAAAAGTAAAAAGACAATATCAAGAAGCAAATTCTCTATGGCCATGTAACTTTCATCCAAATTTATATTTAGAAAAGTTAGTAAACAATGAATTTTTTTCACCACATGAATTAAAACAACATAAAATGTTTATGGAGATAGTACTTGAGATGACGAAATGGTACATAGAACAGGAAAGCTTCGACATTAATGTGCATGATGTGCTCCAAGATGTTAATGCTACAGTTGTAGTAGACCCAGATATTAACTCTATAGTGGCAGTATCATTTGATAACAGAAGAAAACATCCAATTCAACATTCCGCTATGCTTGCCATTGACAATGTTGCTAAAACACAAAATGGAGGAGTGTGGTCATCAAGTGTAGATGACAATAATATTACAGACATTGATGTGCAAGTCTTGCCATATCTGAAAGAAAAATTTCCGCAAACTAAATTTGGACATAAAAATTGTGTAAATACGACTGACTGTGCAAATGGTAAAGAAGGACCTTATCTTTGTACTGGATATTTTGTTTATCTGTTAAAGGAACCATGTTTTATGTGCTCCATGGCATTAGTTCACGCAAGGGCAAAACGTGTTTTCTTCTGTTTGGATAATTTAGAAAATGGTGCATTGAAATCAAGAACGCAACTGCAAGCTGTGCCATCTTTAAATCATCATTTTGAAGTGTTTACAGACTTTATATAGCATATAATTAATTATAAGGATATCATGCTGGCAATACTTATGTATAGACCTCAGTACTTTTTACTGCAATCAATATAATTTTGGTAAATATTTGCTACTTATTTAATTACACATAATACATTGCATTTCCGGTGTTATTGACCTAGTTCAGTCAAGAGTAGAAAATCTGTTAAATTATTTAATGCCGTTAGGCCTCCATATGCAGCAAATAAATTTAAATAAGTACCATAATAAAAAGTAAAAACATATCTCTTTTAAAGAGATGGAAAAATAAAATCATTTACATTCTTTTGTGTACCTACTACATATTTCGTTGATATTTATTTACTCTAATCGAGGTTGTCTTCATTATTTTTTCTATGTATTTGACTATTTGATAACATATAATAATATATTTTATGTCATAATGCTTGTGGATGTCTCTGAAACGAGTCAACCATTTTTATGTTCTGATTATTTTTTATTTGATTGCACTGTATGCAGCATGTATGCTAATATTACATATTATTTTAATAGTAGGGTAAATTATATAAATTTAATAGGGCAACATAATATAGTCTATTTTAGCAAACTTACCAACCAGAGGTAAAATAATTTGCATAAAAGATAAAATTGTATTTAACAGAAAGTGAATTACTAACTTTAATATTTTAAATAGTAACAATACACATAATATTTTAAATCTTTTACATAATGGTGCAAACATTGCCACTACATTACTATAACATCCTCACAACAAAACATTATTCCGATGAGTTTCTCTTGCCTCTTTATGGTCAATGGAGAGTTCTCTATTGTGCTTCCATATCACGAATTGCTACTACATAATAACTGACAACTAAGTAATATATATTTGGAAACAACAATAAGAGAGAATTGAATCACTGATAAAAAGAAACATGCGTGTGAAAATATCAATATTCAATACAGTAATTTCCTTGAAATAAAATACAATTGGGCTTTAAAACTTTAGTTAGGCTTCTTTTCTATAAATAATTATAACCAAGTATATTTTGTATATATATTTCTGTAAACTAGATCACATGTTACATAATAATAAAATAATCACATCCAACATACAGCGGCTGAAATCGTTGACAACCAGTGTATATCCGAACAGCTTGATTCTCTTGAGTTTTTTTTTATAGCATAAGGGGGCAAACGAGCAATCAGAGCCTTCTGATGACTACCGCCGCTCATGGACATTCGCATGATTGTTACGCAGATGCGTTGCCCTCCTATCATCCACACCCCACCCCCCTGCGGAGAGATTTTGACTCGCTCTGCATCTTCAACCGTATCTAGAATGTGGAGTGTCCCGAGAAGTTGTTTGAGTCAGTACCTGCAGCGGAGTCCACTTATATAGGACATCGCGGCCGAACTCCAAGTTTCACCGCCACCACATCGATGTCCCAAAGTTCACAACTGTGAGTTTCAGGCGCAACTTAATTCCTCTCACAACATTGTGGAATCTGCTGCCACAGTCGGTATTTCCGAACCGATACGACCTGGGGCTCTTCAAGAAAAGAGCTTACTCTTATTTGCAGTTCTGCAAAGCCTCCAGTTTTGCGGATGTCTATGGGCGGCGGTAGTGATCTACACCTTCTCATTTGACCCTTATCCTAAAAAAAAAATACCTTGAACATTAACCTAACAAGTGCTTGATCTTAATTATGAATAAGAAGGAAGAACACTACACACAATACCTAAATATCTACGAACTTGTCACTGATCTCTGTATATGGATAGCTGATACTTATGGAAGTATTTTAAAAAAATGAGAAGTCAGTGCCTCAGTAAACTAACGAAAGAATTTTATTGAATGATATCTTATCGCGTATTCGTCTAGCTTTAAAGTATATACATTAACATTTGTTAAAATTTATGAGCATTTAAAATATTCTCACATGATACTGCCCTAAAGTGACAGCTATGCTGTCTCGTTTCGTGCGGTTTGTAAGTTTCCAGTGGCCTGTTGACGGGTAGAAGTGAAGGAGGACAACACATCTGGATAATAATTATACGAATGTCTGTCTGTCTTGGCATTAGTAATCCAAAGGCTTCGACACTCGTTTGCCCCCATTGTACAAAAAAAAAACATATTTAATGGGCATAGGTAATACACGCCCAAGCGGTACAGCCTACAAGATATATTTAAGTAAACTAATCTGTGACACAGATGCTGATTATAGTGTCAGTGGTGTCAAAATATAACAACAGCTTCAGCTATCCATATTATATTAAAAAGATTGTTGATGATATCAGCGAGAACGTCACTGTAGGACCTGTGTGACGTCGCCATTCTTTAATAAAACTTAGTGCGTTCGCTGACTTAAGCGTGCGCCCGTCGCGGGCGTCCGCGACGGGCACCCATCTGTCAGTACAGTTTTGACGCGTAGGTGTACAGTCGATATCGTATTATTTAGTGATATCTAGGCGTTTTTATTTCGGGGCATCATTAAACTTCCAAAATTCCTTGCACTTTCTACAGCAGGCCTGGGCAGATGGCGGTAGAATTTTGTCTGGCTCATGAAGCATTGTATAAATTCATTAATTGACATTCTTAGCAAAAACTATACTTAAAATAAGGGGCCATCCATAAA
>LUGF01059898.1:770201-805783 GCA_001625245.1 Calycopis cecrops
GGGGGGGTAATGTAACATAAGATGACCTTAGGTTAGATAAAATTAAGCAGACGACGACATATTTCTGGGTAGTTACAAACTACAATTTCTGTGTAAATAAAAGACCTTTCGTCAATTACCATATTAACAAATATGCAAAATCGTGCAAATTTGTAGGAGCCGCCCATAATGTTAACCATGTAACCGGGATTAAACGGGATATCTAAAATAAATTACTTTGCGAAGCACTTAAGACAACTGAAATCTGAATAGGTATGGCACTTAAAGATTCACAGCGCTACTGGATATTAGACATACCCTTGTTGGCTAACATTGAAAATAATGAATATAACTAACGCCTAATAGAAACTTGCATGATATTTAACAAGAAATTATTTAAATTTTTTATTTACTCTTCTCAAAATTGAGCATATCTTGTAGTTCAATAGAAAATATTGGCGGTACTTCTTTTTCTACTAATCTTAAAAAAATATTTTTAAGGGTATTTTTGTCTTACTTTTAACATGTTTTTATCCGTTGTAGAAACATCATACACGGTGTACCACAAATCTACTAAAATCTTTACAGATATCTGAAGTAGGTTGAGATACATTGGACTGTGCCGATTCTATATCTAACCTATTGATATTAAATTTTATTTTCCATCAACAAGGACTTTTTGTCTTCTGTACTACCACATTCCGCGCAGTTCGAGGTTTCAGACTTTTTCATGAGGTAGGCAAAACTTACTTATGGAAAGTGTGTCTTCGTTTTAACCCATTGAGTGCGGTGAACGCCAAACGGCGTCTTTTTTCCTTTCCGGATGATTCTTCCAGAAATTGGACGCCGATCGGCGTCCAATTTCAAATCAGTTTATTTTAGTCAAGAATTCAATTTATTAAAAATGTCTGCGGAAAAAACGTTTACTTTTCCTATAGCTACGAGGTTCTGAGCAGTTTCTGTGAAATTATCTCTTCAAAAATTCAAATATTGTTGATAAATTGCGGAGGACGCACATCGGCGTCTACCGGGAGTTACTAACATTTTATTCATGATGCTCTTCAATTTTTATATGCACATTTTGTTTGTGCAGATTTACAGTATTTTATACATGATTTATGGATAGACTTGCGAGTTACTTGCGTGACTCATGTCTATATATGAAAATCAGTCTTTGTTGAGTAAGATAAATTTACAGACCGGCGACTGAGCAGTAATCGTAATTTGGAGCGCCGCATTGAATGGGTTAAGACACAACATACTAAGAGTTTATAAGAGTAATTAAAAAAAATCAAACCTATACCAGGCGTCCATCACTCGCTCGAGGTCACGCGTTTTATACCTACGGCTCGGGCTATCTTCGAAGATATCGGCGACACAGGGCCGTCGCACGCTCGCGCGTTCACATATTATGCACTGTACGATTTTGTTTTTGATGTATTAGGTACCTATTTATTATTAGGTATACGTAATGTATTTCCAAATACTTACTTTTTAAATACTTAGTCAAGTTTCTACCTGTTTACTAATATCGAGTAAAGAATGCTTAAAAATTGCTTTTTTTTGTTGTATGGAAGCCCATGTTTGATATTTACTTAATTTTTATTTAATTATTATTTATTCTGTAAAAATTTATGCGTCCTAGCTATCACGGTTTATGACTAGTTTTTATGATTTAGTCTAGTGACAGACATACAGCGGAGGCTTAGTAATAGGGTCCCATTTTTACTTTTTAGGTACGGAAGCATAAAACATACATGTATTGTATACATAAACATTATGTAGGTACTACGTACTTAGGTGCTTATTTTTTCTAGTTCTTATCTCGTTGCTTTTTTTATAATACCTTTAGGGGACATACGATCAGTCGGAGCCAAAAAAAAGTACATTAAAACAACACAAATTTATACTTTTTTATAGTTACCTTTACAATGTATTTATCCGTTTTTATTTGTACTATGGATTATTCTATCTAAAAACAACTTTATATTCATACTGAATAATATGTATACAACTATTACACTAATTCACGAATAAAAATTATTAATAGGTATTTCACAATATTTGTTTTATTATTAAAATCATGTTACTACCAACCCTATCGTTATCTTTCTATAACGTGTTTGCACGTAACCCATACAATCTGCATCTCTATGTGCGCGTTAATAAGGTGCATTTTTCTTCATTGCGAACATGAGCGAGATTTTGTAGGTAATTATAGCGGTAGGTATTTGCACTTTTGTATGGGAGTGAAGTATCTGTTAGGTTTATTAATCTGTGCCTATACCACCTTTCTGCTGTGCGATATTTGCAAAATGTTCTTTCAGACCTTTTTTTTATTTGAGTTTGTATTTAAACTGCAGTAATCAGGTAGGTAGTTGATAGTTGTTCTATAAATTATAGCTTAATTAGCAGTATGTTCAGCTTTTTCATTGCCACGAATTATGAGCTGAATCTGTACCATACTTAAATTCTGTACCATAATTTTCAGCTAACTATTTTTTGCAAGAATGTCATAATTTATAAAAGAAATGTGTTGAAGTGCGTCTTTACTGTCTGAAGGACCAGATTAATTTTGATTTGAATTGTAAATTATCACATCTCTCCGATCAAGAGTTAGTAGTCATTTGGCACAAAAAAAATGCCCAAATTGTGCCAAATAACTCCATTCAATTTTTTAGACTGTTCAATGAGTTCCACGTAACTTTAAAAGCAAGCCGATTTCCAAGTTTCTGATCAAATATTTTTATCCCTAGACCATCTACCTCTCTTGTTATGGTAATAATATTAACAACATTCTGCTTTCGGTTGCAACGTGGCTCCCTTTGATAGCATTACAATGAGAAGTAAAATAGAATAAGGTCAGGCTTTACTAACTGGCCCAGACCAGCTCCATTTGAGGGAGGTATGTCCTCCTTTCAAAGAGGTACGTCATATCCTAAGTCAAACACGTGTAATGTATCTGATATAGGGCATCAGAGATCTCACATATCATCACGTGGAAATAAACGTGCACACGAGTAGCCAGTTCTTTAGCGGCTGCCTGCCGTAATCAGATAAAATATCTTGGATTTCTATCCTCCCCAAATGCCAGAATCATTGAACATTATGCAGAGAGAAGCATGAAATTATTTCTCTCTTCCTTCTTTCCAAGAATATTTATATAATTACATAGTATTGCCTATATAAAGTATACTCTGAATATACAGAACCTTATCCCACGGCGCAATAGGCGTCTTGACCCGACAATCGTCCGACCCTGCCGGCCAAGTGGTCCAATTCCACACATCCACGAATGCGCGCCCGCCATTGGTCAGTGAATTAACGACAATTTTCTGTATTTATTCATTTGACCGTCTTGCTGCCATCAATTTAGCAATAGAGAGTCAACAAGCTCTTCGCACACAGCTACTCTCGCGAAGCTAATGGCGGAAGTTTTCACTAAAAACTTCGGTCGAAATGGTTGATTAAATCATGTATTTGCGAGACGGCGGTGGTCGGATAATGGCGATTCTTAAGTGGATATTCGCCAAAATGGCTGTTGTTTTTTGATATGTGCCTACATTGGACATTGTGAAGTGTTGCATTTTGTACAAAGACTTTTTTGAGGTGAGGATTGTCTTGTGGTACCTATTACTTTTGCAACTTTTAGCCTGACAGGTAGGACAATTGCATTGATTAGTGTCAAGAAGATTTATGTTTACCGAAGAAACTCTGTGGGATCTACTAACGATATTATTCTTGAAAATTTTAAAACAAAACATTTTAATAATGCATGTGAATACAGGTGTCATATTAACATTGCAGTTTTGAGAATTTTTTCTCCTAACCATCTATTTTCAAAATTCTCAGATTGTCATGAAATTGCACGCTTTATTCTCCGAGGTTTTTGGCTATCCAGATTTCTCTTCAAAATTAGCAAAAACCTTTTATACAGTCTGCGAATTATATTTGTGTTATTATTTTGACTTCTAAGAAGAGTTTATTTATGTAGGGTATTTTTTTAAATATAGTCGAATGGATAATAATCTTTATTTTTTTTTGTATAGGGAGGCAAACGAGCAATCGGAGCCATTTTCATGACTACCGATACCGATGTTTATAGACATCCGCATAGAGGCTATACAGATGTGCTGCCCTCTTTTCTCTCCCCACCTCCTTGGGCCACTGGCTACTTAACACATCGCACGAAACAAGAATGGAGGAGGATTTTGGCGTTGGTTAAAAAATAAATTTATCTAATCTTTAATTACTTTAAAATTGTATATAGGTAATATTTTATTAAAATAGTTTATTTTGCATGTCTGTAGAAATACATTACCGGTATACATTTACTAACTATCATGTTTACAGCACGATTAGTAAGCGACCTACATCTCTTAAAACGTTTTATATTTCTGCTCATCACAGATTAAATTTAATTATTTTTTTCGTATTTTAGTTATTCTATTATTATGTTATGTCTATTAGCTATATCTTGCATCTTATATATTAATAGGGTATGTAAATTTTTAGTACCAGTGATTATGGGACAAAAAAGGGGGTACATAAAATCGTGTATAGTCTTATTTTGAAGAGCTTCAGCCGTAGATATGCAGAATGCTAAAGATGAGAAAATAAAAACGAAGTAAAAAATTAAGATTTGTCTGTTATCGTCAATTTCGACAAACAACTTACTACTATTTGAGGTTAACATTTTTATAAAATGGTTTTATAGTTTCCAAATTACTGTATAAACGCGATAGTTCCGCTGGTGACAAACTTGTTTATTTTTCATGTCTCAAAATTAGATATTTAAATTAATGAGCAAAAATATTGAGCTGGCCACCCGCGCCACTAATAAATCGTATTTTCTACCTAAAGATTTTCATGACCAAGTTGGTCGCAGTCGATTAAAATCTCGTACAATGCTTCAGGGAAGTATATCGTGAAGAATCATAACAGTCTGCTGCCGCTACTATGAGGAGTTGAGCATCCGCGTAGAAATGCAGTTTTGTTCCTTTATAAAATAAACGATTGTAACTTTTGAGTAAATTTTAGAATGGATACTGTCCCTGTTGTTCTTCAAGTTCATAAATCAACCAATTATTGACGAAATATTGCTTGTGGATTATTTTTTTTTTGTTCGAGTAAATACCATAATATTTCAGTAGACACTAAAAAATAGAAATGATCTAGTAGGTACAAAATTTTATGGTTCGCGTACGTTGCAATGATAGGTATTATATCTATGCAGGCAGATTCATTTTTGTTTTTATTTTTTTAAACGGATACTTATTTAGCAGCATTTAGTAGGGTTAAGTATTACAAGGTAGCTTGCTATACGCATGCTTTACGTATCACACAAAAGAGCTTCGGTAACTCTCAAAGGGTATTCGAGTTAGCGAAGCTCCAGCTTACTCCAGCTTACGTTTAAAGTTTCAAGAAAGTTTAATTTTTTTAACTTCTATTAGCAGTCCCTATGACTGAATGTTTTATATTGGTTTGCTAACAGAGGATAGCTAAATATATTAAATAAGCGTCTAGGGCGCTGTATCCTTTATACATTGTACAAAATATACACAGCCAGGTAGTTAGTTGAAATTACAGAATAATAGAGTCAATTTCAAGGGTACCAATTGTCCAATCTACGCTATTTGCTCTATGACGGGCACATGTATACAATAATATGTAACGACAAAAGATCACGTTACTATTCAGTCCAGTAATCGAATCGTGTTTGATTCAGGTAACACGGATCAATAAAATATTAATCAGGATATTAGTAGGCTTGTGCGGAAGTTTAATCTAATCTACATCTGGGTAGTTAATGCCCGCGACGTCGCCTGTGTCGTTAAATGAAGGTACGGTGACAACTTTTCCATAGGAATATAAGGAATTCAATGAAATAACGTAAAATTATGTTGTTATGCATACTCGGGTCTTTATTTTATCCATATTATAATTATGACATTTTTGTGTCTATTGCTTGCTCACGTACTTTTTTATTTCTAACTAGCTGTTGCCTGCGACTTCGTTCGCGATTACTGAGTTTCCCGTAGGAATTATCTATTTTCCGGGATAAAATATAGCCTATATGGATTCGGAAGTATCCCTCTAAGTAATGGTAAAAGAAATTTTAAAATCGGTCTAGTAGTTTTTGAGCCTATTCAATACAAACATACAAAAATACAAAGGTTTCCTCTTTATATCATTAGTATATATTGAGTCTTTCTTATTTCTCTCTTACTTTCTTTCAAACAAGAAAGCAACAAGTTTCAACTGCAGGAACGGATGACTGTCACGGTGGTAGTGATCGAGCTGTTCTTCGAAACTGTTTCTATAGTTAGCTAGTAGTTAGGTATAGAAACCGTTTCGAAGAACGGTTTCTTTAGTTTTATGTTTTTTTTAATTTAAACTTTTCTACCAAGTCTCTATTTTTTTTGGTGTATGCGACGCGTCATATTGTACTGAACTAACTCTACATTAGCATAGCAGATGTATAAGTGGCACTTAACGCGGTTCACCTCAGCTGGCATTATAGTCCTCCGAGAGGTCGAAGGCGCCAAAAATAAAGCCTGCCGCTTTAGGAAATGTGACAGGGCTGCGGCCTGGAGTTGTGGTTCTAACCAACAAGAAGACCCGCGTCATCAGTCTACTCCGTGTTCCAGTACACGTCAACGTAGTTAGGGAGTAATCATATCATCATATCAAATAAAATAATAGGAAGTAATAATAAAAGAGCCTATCGAGAGGAGGCTACGACGCCATCTGCTAGTGGAGTCGCGGTCGTATGCCACCGTTTCTTGTGGCTCCTTCACTAGCGGTACATCGCTGGAGCCTACTGGGTAGGGGAGCCCTGCTCTCGAGTCCCACTTGCCCCTCAGGCTTTCTCCAACCTGGAGACATGCCGCAACAGATTCCCCAACAAAAAAAATTGTCTTAAAGTTTACTTATACTTGACACAAGCATTTCAGTAAAATATTTTTTTGTGTCTATGGTACATAATTCACACGTTCGGAACGGTGAGGCGCAGCTAGTAGTAAGGAGCCTAAGGAATTATGAAATCTAATGAAGTACGCGTGTAAAATTTTATTTATGCCCACAACAATTTGCTATATTATTGCTATATAAATTCTAAATTTTATTGCCATTTTACTTATTTTATACAAAATATTGACATGTAAGGTGTCATAAAATAACTAGTTCGACGATAATATGCCGAAATTATCAAATGTAAAATAAGGTGTTATAGAAAAAAGTTTACTCCGTAAGACCACAAAGAGTAAGTTCTACTAGTAAAAGTTGAAAAGTAGAAGTCCTCTACTAGGGGAAAGTAACCCGCATTTTTTATTCACACTTAAAGATTACTAACTTTTTATATCGTGAAAACTATAAAGAAATATTTTCAGAAAAATAAATATATCAAGTTTGAATATTAAAAATCGCCTGCCTTTTTTTATAATTTTTATGCTTGTAGGTAGGTACTACAAAACCTTGGCACTCCGAGTTTTCAATAAATAAAGGAAATTTTTCAATTAATATTATATCAGTAAAAATATAATTTGATTAAAAATAATTACCTACATACCTACACATAATTTACTAGCTAGCATTATAGAAATGTCTATGGCGTGGCTCTATGTAGAACGAATTTCTTCAAACAGTTCTTCTTCGTAGTCCTGCCGTGGTTTTTCTTAATTTTCAGTTTAGTCTTGTCTTTATTTTTTTGGTTCAAATATTTTCTCTTCCTTTTTATTACTTGTACTTTTAAATTTTTTGAAACCTTGGAATTTTTCACTTTCTAGTTACTGTACTGACGCCCTGTAGAATGCTGGTAGACGATATGGATAAGGAAAATACCCAACTACGTAAAGAATTTGATAATAGTGCATAATCCCACATTGATTATGAGGAAAAAAATGAGTACACACCTTGGACTCTTTGATATTGATTTAAAACTATGTAATTAGTATTTTGATTTAGGAAAAAAATAATAAAAAGTTGCTATCCTTATTAATCAAGAAATTGGAATGATTGGGGATGGAACAAGGTCAATTGGAAAATTCACTAGCACTGGCACAAGTTCATTATACCATTTTCATTCTATAGATCAGTGATTCTCAACCTTTTTAGGGTTCCGTATCTCGAAGAGAAAAAACGGAACCCTTATAGGATCGCTTTGTTGTCCGTCTGTACGTCTGTCAAGACCTTTTTCTCTAAAACGCTTGAAGGGATTAAGCTGAAATCTTTGTCAAATACGGAGGTCAGTTACGTCTTGATGCCTTGAAAAAATCACACTTCTAAGTTAACGTAATAAAAAGTTATAGCCATTTATGCACAAATTTTGTATGAAAACGCACTTTTTCGAAAACCTATAGGGTACTTCGCGTTGAGCTAGAATTCTGAAATTTGGCAAGAAGTAAGACCTTACAGTATATATATAGGAATAAATCTAAAAATTGGTAAATAAAATTTATATCACTGGAAAAATCATTACCAACTTATGCATGTAGTTCGTTTCATACTAAATGTATGCAAGCACCCGCATATATAAGTTTGTCGCAAGGAAGTGTAATTTTCTCAACGTCTATTACTTTTGCTCATACCTCCCGTTCCTACGGAACCCTCGGTGTGCGAGTCTGACTCGCACTTGGCCGGTTTTTTTGTTGCGGCACATATTTAACGATTTCAAAATTTGGCGGCACACAAAGAAAAAGATAAAAATTATTTACTTGCTACAACACACTGCATAAATAGTTTATGACAAAAATTTTAAATATACGAAATACTACAATAATAACTTTTTAAATATTTTTCTTTTTAAATGATATAATATAATAATAATAAATATAGGTATATTTGCAAAATTTGGCGTCACACTTTTGAAATTTGGCGGCACACAAAAGTGCCGCGGCACAGTGGTTGAGAATCACTGCTATAGATATTCCTATTTAACTCGTACTCATCTCTATTAACTTCTCTTTTGTTGCTCTAAGCCATCCCTGTTCACTCAAAATACAGTAGATTTTTGATATCGAATTTGTCAAAAAGTAATTGCAACGTTCGACTAATAAGACTTAATTTAAGTGTAGGTATGCGATAGCCTAAATACGAAATATCTAATTTAACACTCATTCAGTTTCTTTTACCATAAAACAAATTCTATACTCTACCTACCTATCAAAGTTGGTAAAATTATACAATTTTATAAATATATTATAATAAAAGAGTAATGGCAAAATCTTATACCATCGAATATGAGCTACTTCCATTGACATAAATACCAAAGGAAAATAATAAATTACCAGCGTTTTTTATACTATTAGGGGGACAAGGAAAGTCGGAAATTAAAAACGATATCTTGTTCATATAAAGTAATGACATTTTGTATTGGGATAACACAATGCATGGATGTTTGCCATTGTTCTTTACTGACTTTATTTACCCTATTCATCCCCGGTTACGGTACGTTATACCAACTACCGGTGTAAGCCTGGCTGGTCCACGTGATTTATACGTTTATTTTAATACCACCAACCACGAATCAAAATTTATGTGTGATGACCCGTGTTTAAAGTATCCTTTCTTTACAGGAGCCGTAGGAGCCTCACAGAGGAGGCTTGATCGAGAGTAAAACTCGAAGTTCCGAAGTCAAAAGGAGGCCACATGGAGGCCATTCTCTGCCAACCAACGTATTTAATCGGCAACCGCTTCACCAAGAAAACCTTCCCCGGCCTGGTGCCGCACGTGCAGTATCACCTCTGTCGCTCCAGCACAAACATGCTACTGAAAATCGAGAACCAACTCTTGCAAAGTCACAGACAGAGAGAGACGACGGGAATTAAGAAATTGTACAACTCGTTCTTCGTTCTCTTTTAACCTACTCGCCCGAATCATTCTCTCAATCATCCATTCATCCATCCATCCATTTAGTGACTTATAGTGTAGTGCGAGTTATGGCTCGTTTGTGATGGAATTTTTCGAAGAAAACAAAGACTATATTATGCATGATTGCCGCAAAGAGGACCCGTTCACTTGGGAATCATCAGTGAGGTTGACAGTTGTGACGGACGAGTTGGGAATGTATCTGGAGGAGCGCGAGGGTAGGAAGAGGAAGTGGCAGGGAGAGGGGAAGATGATGCGGCGCGAGGATGGCGAGGAGAAAGAGCAGAGGAGAGTGCCGCCGAAGAAGATTATGGGTAAGCTTCTTTTTTTTACTAAAAACTAATAAAAAAAGCCTTGCTTTACCTATCAATGACCAATATGCACCATATTGTTTTTCGAAGAAGCAATGTTTTATCGCCAATGAATTAACTTCACTATATGTAAATAAAAACGATAGGTAAGGTAGGTACCTGACCTAAAAATGATTTACAACTAATGAAGATAAGTGTTTTAATATAAATCAAAGTTATGCTTTATTTTAAAAACGTTACCATCAAATGAACGAGTATAAATTATACTAATTAGGTTAATAGGGGCCCTTCAGGAATTAAATGGTGCAACCTTCTATTGCCAGTCTTCGCCAATCTTATTTCCGCTTAGGTAGGTTCTTCAAACTTGTTCCTTAGTCGTAATTCATCATAACTGTAAAGATTGACTCATGTTCTCGAACTTCCTAATTAGTTCCAAGGGCAATTCTTCGGAAAAACAATCAGACCTTAATTAATTAAATAAAATCTGTGTGTCACCTTCTAAAAGAATCCATGTATCATTGAATACCGACAAAAACGGAACAGAAATTAATTTTTTATTTTGGGCTTAACAACGAATAATACTTCTGTAATGTGTACATGTTGCTACAAAGCTTTTGAAACTGAAAAGTTCTAACCACAGATATTTTCACTAGTAACTGCTAGTATGCCGCTTCAGTTTTCTTCAGCACATCCTATTCAGATCAATGTACCTACAATTTTATTTGCCTCGTAGTTGCCTTATTTCCAAGTGTTTTTATACCACCGTTCCTATGTGAAAATATATAACGTAGATTATTTAATAAATCAATAAAGTTGTGTAAAATAGTAATTTTCGTGAACACATTCATCCCTCTTAGGCTCACTACGCAACATCTCTCGGTGCATACCTAGAAAACTAAAATATAATATATACAATTCCATAGTAAAATCACATTTAAACTACTTAATTGAAATCTGGGGAAACGCGTCGAAAATCAAACTACATGAGGTACAAGTTAAACAAAATAAATTAGTTAAAATGTTATTCCACTACCACCACCTTACTTCCACAAAAACAATATACACAAGATTAGAAATAATGAATATTAAACAACTTCATGCCTACAATACATGCATCTTAATTAGGAAAATTATCAATAAAAATATTCAGACAAACATATCTTTCATCCAAAAGTCACAAATCAACAAACGTAATACTCGCCGAGGTAGCCTACTTGTCATACCGAAGGTCCGTACAAAGTTTGCGAAGAAAAATATAACATTTGACGGATCACAACTATATAATAAATTACCCACTGAAATAAGAAATGTAAACTCGCACAATGTTTTCAAATCTAAATTACGTAAACATATTCTTACAAATTATTTTAAATATTCATGAAATAAAAAACTTAAAGAAAATAAAAAATAATAATAATAAAAAAAATAAATAGGTTAAAAAGAAATATATATTATTTATATAAATATAACTCATTATGACAAAACCTTACTTACTTTCATAAATTATTCTAAATACACACAAATCTAAAGTTACAAAATTCTGTAATATCCCATTGTAACCACAGCTTTACACTCGAATAACATGTTCTTCCTACTTAAAATAAACATTTTTCATACTACCCACCACTACTTGTTTACTTATATTAAGCGGCTAATTTTCGTAGATAAAAACATTGTGCGAGTATAAAGACTGACTGTTAAATTATAAATTATAATAATTAGTGAACTATAATTATTGTTCTCATGTAAGTGACTGTATTGTCTTTTTTGAGAAATAAATATCTTTAAACACATGGCCGAGGTGACCCATTTTACAGGACCTAGACTAGCTTTTATTTTTTTCTTAGAGTTATAAAGCATATTAAATATATTTCAGTTGTCTAGTGCCCGCAACACAAGTCCTTACGATACTTAGCACGGAGCTAGGCTAACATAGTGTGATATGTCGACAGATAATATTATTATTATTAGGTATAATAAAATAACGTCGTTGTCAAAATGCATTGGTCATTGTCTGCTCAGTGTGTCATTTGTATTCAGTGTTGTTTTATTAGCGGATATTTATCATTTATTTTTGTACTAGTTTTTTACAATTCATTTTTCTGCGAGTTTTTCATAATATTACAACAATATAGTTAATGGAATGTATTGTCTCTTTTTGACGGAAATTCATATCATACTTGTATATAATATACGTCTTTTATACTATTTCCACTTTTTATTAGGTAATTAATGTAATTTAAATTAATAAAAAGTGGAAATAGTATAAAAAAAACGTATATTATTTACAAGTATAATATTACACCACTTTTTTCTTATGTAATTCCTTTCGGTAGTCGGTACCATAAAACATTTTATTTGGTGCATTTCATATTTGCATTTTTACAAATAGGCACAATGCAGTACCAATATGACGGTCTCTTGTCCTATTGCATTATATAGTTCAAGTGCAATACAAAATATCAATAGATTAAAGGCCTAAACCACGCCAAAACACTGCAGCTATTTTATATGATGATTATGATCTATGACGTCACGTCACCGCGGCAAAATGGCGGTCGTAAAACTGTTATCAGCCTACTAATTTGAAACAATTTTTTTGAACCTAATATTGTTGTTTCAGTGCTGATTTTTACATTAATGTAATGATGGAAATCGTCATTTAAAAATAATAAAAAAAAAAATACATGCCATATACCTTATTCTTTATGCATTGGATACCTGTTATTTGAAAAACAGATTGACATTGATACAATTTTTGTTTTTCTGTCGTAATCTATGAAGTAAAACGATTATGAACATAATAGTCACACCTGTTTCGGCTTTTTCTTGCCACAGACTTCAAAGAAATTACCTTTACCCTTTTACTGGTATTTTTTAAGTTTTTTGATTTTATCTCCGGCCTACATCACGATGCCAGTATTTCGATAGCTGCTTTCATTTTTAAAGTACAAGAAGGTGGCAGACTTTGCTCCCTCTGCCACAGAAACATGTGACAGAAATTGCATTTACCAACAGCAATTATTTATTGACACTTATTTTTATCGGACTTAAAGTTCAAAACGTGTCATACTATTGACACAAATGGACAAATAGAGCGGCCATCATGTCATTGATTATACAACATCGCAGATACTCCAAATGGTATACATTAAATATAATAATTAAATTTAATTAGAAATTATGTGAATGATAATGTAAGTGGATCTGACAGGATCTTAATCAATTGCCTTCTAATCTTTGACCTCTAGTATTAGTAATTGGTACAAATTACGCTTAAACAGACTATAAAGTTGGCACAATCCAATGTAATCGACAAATACACATGATAGCCATAATACGGCCAGAAAATATTTGAATCACTCATGTCAAAAAATCATCTAAAATTAAAAAAAAAAGGAAATGAAACAAAAAAATAATAGCTCTAAGACTATAAAGGGTCGAGTAACATAATATATGGGAGTCCAATCGATAGATATCGGTGTCCCCCAGACCACAGGCCTTCGTAGGTATATGCTATCTTATTAATATTATAAATGCGAAAGTTTGTATGTTTGTTTGTTACTCCTTCACGCAAAAACTGCTGAACCGATTTTCATAAAATTTGGCACGCACATAGGGAGGGTTACTTGGATTAACTCAAAGGATAGTTTTTATCCCGAAAAAATGTTCCTATGGGATGCCATAGGATGACTTTCCACGATATCGAAATTTACGCGGTGAAACAGCGGGGCGCAGCTAGTACGGTATAAAATTGATTATAAATTAGCTGACTTTTTAAATTTAGTTACACAATTTACCAGCCACATTGTCCTATGTATGTTTCACTTTCACACTCATGCTGTTGTATATGTGGGCTCCAATAAATGACTGGAGTTTACTACTTACTTAATAACGAAACATGATGCTGCATCGAAAGGTGAAAAAAAAAGACCTGCTTTTTTTCTTCAAGTTCCAAGGTCTACTTAGTTTCAGTACCGACCTGTCGCTACCTTTTCTTTACGGTGTATCACAAAATCACAACAATATTTTGTGCGAAAATTACATTCGTATTTTGAATTTAATTACAATGTTTGTTTTGAATTTTACCGCTAAAGCGGATTAATTTGCGTTTATACCTATGTCTTATCGCTCAATGACTTCACAGTTTGCAAAACAAAATATATGTTGCTAGAAGTATCCGCGTGAAAGTAAGTTTTTCAATCTAATTAAAAGGCCTAAGTAGCATTTTTTTTTATATAGCATAGGAGGCAAACGAGCAGTTGGGTCATCTGATGTAAAGTGAACACCAACGCCCACAGACATCCGTAACACCACAGGTCTAACAGATGCGTTGCCGACCTTTGAGGAAAGAATAAGCTCTTTTAATAAAAATGTGATTAAATTTATTTTATCACATTTTTTTTAATATAAAAACAAAATTTTATCATTACAATATTAGTTTTGCACCCACTTACTTGTTACTTGTTGCCCGGGCCATTTTCCGCAACTCGACGCTATTGCGCTGTTTTGCGTGTGAGTGGGTCTTTTGACCTTTTTTTAGTTTTGTGCTTATTTAAGTTACTCAAAATGGGAATCCTGAATGTTTAGTCTTTTGCAAATTATAAAGTCAGCTGCACTCTCATCGGTTTCTTGACGACGTGAAATGAATCGAAAACCTGTTTTTTCAATTAATTATTTAAAATAGAAAATTTTCTAATTTTTCTTCTAATCTTCAAACCGTGGTCCTTACAAGTTAATATTATTACAAACATCACTAAAAACTCATAAATTTTAGTTAGGACACACACAAAAAGTCTGGAGAGACCGTCTACTATTTACAGTAGACGGTCTCTCTAGACTGCGTAGCAGGCTCACCGAACCCTCAAAACGAGGAGTTCCATGAACATGCCAGTCACCTTCATCTTCAGAGTATCAAATATTAAAAGGAAAATATAATTTGTATTTATTTTAAAAACTGCCTACACCCCGATTAGATGGAAAATTGGAAATCCTCCATCGCACCGTATGCGGGTAATCTGCGTATTTCAGAAATAAATTTCGCATTCTTGATAACTGTCTAAAATATTCCTCTCTATTTATACACCAGTCATGTCCTCAGAGACGGACGAGGTTAGGTATTAAATTCGATATGATATGTTAACCACTATAGATAATAGAGACAACAAAATTATAAACATGTCAGTACAGTAACACGCGCCACGTTTTGGTAATAAGACGCGTTCCTTAGCTTTGCGTCTTTTAGCATAAAGTGCATCTGTGCTAGTGTGTGTGACGTGTATACAGCCTGTGGTGTAGTGATGTTTGTTAAGGAGCATTGCATTATGTCATTCTTCTATTTCTTATATAACTTTTTCAGCTAGAGGTTTGGGTATTATTGTATTAATTTTGAGGACTATGGTTGGAAATTTAAGTTGCGACAATAACAAATAATTAAACTTTGTTTAGACTCACAACAAAATGATAGTAATTCAATTTATCAAAATCAAATTTTGTTATCTGTATAATATAGTGTTAATGCAAGCATGTGTAGTGAAGATAGCTCATCACTGTTTACAGTGGAATTAGGTACATTTCTTGATTAGGCCGGTTATTCACTAACAATGCACGACCGGGACAACCTCTCGCATTTCTTTTTAGTCGGTACACGCTCGTGTTAAATCCAATGCATCCTCAGAGCTCGCACAGGGCTGGTTGGACTTTGCGTTTATTTTTCGCATTTTTCCTGAGATATAAAATAGGAAGTATCGACCTTGCACTTAGCATTCGTAAAATGTTACGATGATCGGGACGTATTTTTTAACTACATTTAAATTTTAACTCTCAGTCTAAAAAAATAAATTATAAACTAGATCATTAAACATGGCTGGTAATATAATTATTTCATCAATAATTGTCGTTGAATAATATTTTAAAAATATTAAAATATTTTAGTTTTAAAATTCTGATATATCGACGGTGAAGTACCAATAACTCTTAACTAACGAAGTCAAAATCCTACAGGAACCGAAAAAAACGTTTAATTTCTTGTAAAATAAACACGTATTTCAGTTAAGAGGTATTTCCATATTTAAATTTATGTACTTTGCTACAAAATTACAATTCGGATATTTAATGTAAATTGTAACTGTACAGTGTACATCCTTTTTAGTCTAAACTTAGTCTAACACTTGTTCCATACAAGTGAATTTCTCGAAAAATATCATTCAGCAGTTATTGGCACTTCGACGTCGATACACCTTAATATAACTTAAGTGTATTATTATCTACTTTATGTATATATTTAATTTGACAAGCGGGTAAAAACGGTTGACGTATGTGGACGGTTAATAGTTCGTGAGCAAAGTGCTAAGTGATACTGTTCACAATACTGCTGAATAATATTACGTATCTCGACCACACCTGCTACTGCTAATATTGAACTAGTTATGACATTTTTGTAATTCACACAATGTCACAATTTAGCACAGGTTTCGGATTCAATCGGACTTTTTACCCGCGATCATAAATAAATTATTTGATTCATATGCTCTTTTTCAACGTCTTATCTATATTTATATCAAATTTTATAAAAATCGGTTTAGTTGTTTAGGCTTTTCTGCTGCTTCTGCGTAACAAACAGCTTACTTTCGAATTCATATTGAAATTAGTACTTTAAATTTTTTTGTTTTTGGAAGAAAAATATTGATATCATTACAAAAATAACTCCCTCATTCGAATCTTCCAGATTACTAAATAATTTTATTTATAAACATCGATAAATAAAATTACATAATATACGCCAAATTTATAGAAAATTATATAAATTTGGCGTAGTGTTCTTATCACTTACGGGTCTGATAAATCAATGTCCAGCAAACACGAAAACATCATGATTTGCACTTTTCTTAATTTTTGTTTATTGTGTGTAGTTGTAACCTGCGGTGTCCTGAGACCAGAGTATTAAATTTTTCCTTGTTCTACCAGGCATGTTTTGTTATATATTTTACAGGAAAAGGGTACTGGAAAAAAAAACAGACTCATAAAATATATTCATCTTGAAATTTGTAGATATATGAGTAATAATATAATTAAGCATCGGTATATACTAGGGCCAGATTTTCTTTTTACGACAGACATTAAGACAATTAAGACATTTTCATGACTACCGACGCCCATAGACATCCGCATAGAGATACAGATGCTTCGACCATCTTCTTCCCACCTCAACTGGCCACCGTATTTAATTTCAAAGTATTTCATCCATCGCAAAGTATTTGATGTCAAATGTGATGTGTAAAGTCCACAGATATAATTTTATTGTCATATCAGTGTATCGTAATATCTGGTTTATAAATGTGTGTCAGCAGACAATTTGGGAGGGAGTTATCTGTCTCCCTGGTGACAGTTATCGGATTTACTTCGCCTTGTCCACTAACAAGGTTCTTATTTACAGTAACCTTGTTTGCCGACTAATTCTGTTCGACGTCTCCATAGAATGATAATTACTTTGATACAATTTATTTACTGTGTGACAACCCTATTATGTAGCAGTCTCTAAAACTATTGTTATGGGTTTTGTAGACATAACAATGTACTTATATGTATACCACGTATGGACGTATAACGTATAAACCATAATCTAGCAAATATGCAAATGTTTAACTAAAGATTGATATTATTGACTAATTATTGAGAATTGAAATATAGACAAACATAATATAAAGCCATCAGTTTGCCAATATTACATATCGTATACATTATATGCCCAAATAGATACATGCTTATACTGTTTTGCTTCGGGTTTCTTAACAGGGGCTTGTAATAAATAGTTATCATCATGAACTATTAGCCTACTGTCTTACTTTTACTATTATCATAGCCTGACCCTACATCAAGCCGCGATATTTTACGAGAAAGAAAACGCTTCAAATGCTGGTTTACTGATATTCTTTAAACTTTTATGTGTCACTTACTTTGGGGACATAAGTCCTGGAACGATTTTGATCACATTTTCCGAAAATATAGGGTCATGTAAGGTCCGGTATATCCGCGAACGATTAAGCGATATTCCATAACAATTCACAACGAAAGGGACTACAGTTCAAATTTTTGTCCACGTGCAGCAGAAAAAGCAGGGCAAAAACTAAAATCTTTCGGCGTGGCTAGCAGAAAAATGGTAAATGCAATTCTCTCACATTGAATTTAGCATTTTTCTCCTAGCGTAAAACCTAGGTTGGTTGAATTAGAGTACCTACTAAAGTAGTAAAAGTATTTTCCACGGGTGAAAAATGTGGTACATTCCAGCCTAGTGCTACGATGTGCTTTGTACTCGTAGTAAGACATAGCGGGGTCTCGGTTCTTGATGTACCAGCCATAAACGTCAATAGAGCGGTAATAAGTAGGATACGCACACTTGTGTCACAGATAATAAACAAGTATAAACAAATACGTGCACGTAGAGCGCGCGCGTGTCCAGATAACACGAGATAACATCACACCATCTCATCTGTTACATATCATGGTTTGAATATGACTAGCTCGCACCGTTGCCGAAGCATGGATAGCTCGCACCCGGCCGTCGCCGAAGCATGGTAGCTCGCACCCGGTAGTCGCCGAAGCATGGATAGCTCGCACCCGGCCGTCGCCGAAGCTTGGATAGCTCGCACCCGGCCGTCGCCGAAGCATGGATAGCTCGCACCCGGCCGTTGCCGAAGCACGGATAGCTCGCATCCGGCCGTCGCCGAAGCATGGAATGCTCGCACCCGGCCGTCGCCGAAGCATGGATAGCTCGCACCCGGCCGTCGCCGAAGCATGGATTGCTCGCACCCGGCCGTTGCCGAATTACGTGAAGTGACAAGCCTACTGTCGCGTCATAAGTTTGCGATGCTTATAATACAAAACGAGATAAGACAAGATACAAGACAGAGACATTCTACAAATAAGAACCTATGTAACGAAAACCAATTGGTCCTCAATCACTGCTCATTTGCGCTCTCAAACTATAAAAAAGCTCAATCTAAAGTTTAAAGTTAAAGTTAATATGAGGATGTTTTAGTTTACACGAATTAAGTCTAAGAAGCAGTAGGTAGATGAAATGATAAAACAGTGTGTAAATATTGCATTGTTATATTGTTTGTACTTAGAAAACTATATGAGTTGTAACTTAGAATAAACATACGGAGATACAACGTGAACGTGAGGGAGTTGGATATCTCAGATATAATACTAACTAACCCTAACTAACCGTACTTCGTATTAATATTATAAATGCGAAAGTTTGTGGGTATATTTGATATTCTTTCACAAGAATCTGCTGAATGGGTTTGACTAAAATTGTGCACTGATGTAGGTTATATTCTAGAATAAGATATAACTACTTTTAGACTGAGAAAATAATGACTCACGTGGGTTCCACCCAAGTGACTTTAGCCTTGGTTTACTCAACAGCGGAATATTACGCCAGTTTGGTACCGTAGTGCACACACCTCCCAAGTAGACATAAAATTTCACGAGGCTATGAGTACAATCACAGGGTTAATCAGATCTACTCCCTTACCACGGTGACCTGTCCTGTCGCATAATCCGCCACCGGATATCCGAAGGTGTAACGCAGCGGTTTTGGAATGGTAGAAATGCTGAAGAAAAGAAATGCAATCCGCAAAATATTGGACACCTTACCTCGGCCTACCCGTCCAAAATCAAGATCCCCAATCTGGACAGACCAACCTCTGGAGACCAGATACGATGTTACGTGTTGTGTTACGTGAGTGGCGGGCTACCTGGGAGCCTTTTCAAAACCGACATATAGAGCTCATAATAGACCCAACTAAACAACAACCTGGTTTTAGCGCTTCTCGACCGGTTTGGGTAAAACTGAACCGGTTCAGAACAGGACATGGTCGGTCAAATCACCCTCTTCACAAATGGAAGCTAAGAGAGTCACCGTCCTGCGAATGCGGAGAGCCTGACCAAACTCTAGCCCATATTTTTCAAGGCGGTTTGTCCGAACTTCATCGGTTCACACCAGCAGCTGAAAAATAGTTGCGAAGCTTGGATATAATGTTATAGGATCCTAAGCAGAGCCATATGATGATGACTTGGATTCACGATTTCCAGTGGGACTCCTTAGGGCACAGCGAGCATAAAATTCAAATTCTTTGCAATTCTAGATTTCATTATAAATGGCTTATACTCATCAAATACACTTGCACAAGATTTATAGTTTTCTTCTCACACTCTTAAATCCTTGCCCGCAAATCTAATGCTCTTCCTCATGAATGGAATTTTGTGTATATGTATCACGGAATTCTCGTGTTTCTAAATGGGTTAAAAGGCCAATTGAATCAGATAAGTTACATCATTTCCTAGTAAAGTACAAGAATTTAATAATATGTTTTAAATACGTGCCAGCGCACACAGATGGCACAGCTTGCTGGACATCAGATCCGGGCAGTACAATGTCTGCTTGACTCAAGTTGGATATTTTTCAGACTACTATATCTGCCGGGCTCTCTAGTAGATATAATGCTGCACCTTTTCAGAAAGACCCAGTTTATTGTTTAATCTATTATCTAACTTGTCATTCAGAAGTATTAGAGCGATGCCCTTTTAATCTTTATCGCATTTTAGCAGACACGATGTCTATTTGATAATACTGTTTGATCAGCGACGCTTACTACGTACAATAAAATATACGGCACATAATTGTTGCTTACCTTTTTAAAATGAATGGAATCTTTTTCAGTTGTCTAGTGCTTTATCTTTAATCTTTGTATCTCGGATTTGGGGATCTTTTTTTTCGACTCGTCGTACACGACGATCTTTGGGCCAAGCGTTCGACGAATTATCTTCTTAAGTTAAGGACTAGAGTTCACTGCTTAAGAACGAACACCAACGAAAATGATTATCAAGTGATAGGTGCATATAGACATAATAGATGTATAGCGTTACGATGGTATTACGCTTGATTGGTCAATCGCTATTTCACACGATTTTACTATTTATATTTATTTATACAGCGCTTTTGAAATCATCCGAAAAAAAAATAATATACGAGTCATCACACCAGTATATCTACAAGTGTGATAAGTGTTGATGTCTAAGTTTACGCGAATTTCACTCATGGCAATATAACTACATATCCATTATCGTATTGAGATGAATCTATCACATCTGATAGATCATCAATCTGATGAAGCTATATTGGGTTTCTCTTCTATTCCACAGCGCGAGTAGGCACAGGGAAAAAAAGAATATACCCAGCGGTTTATTTAGTTATTTTATTTATTCCGTTTATTTAATTATTTACCTACATTTCATCACAATAAATCTACTAGAACAGTTTTCATAAACTGTTGCAGTAGGTGATTTAGGTACTGTAACACCTCAGCTCCTGATGTCTTGGGTTGGCGTTAGCTAGGTAGAGGGAGCTGGGTTTACTATCTTGATGACTTCCCTATACTGTGCCAATCTGGCTTAAAAGGAAAACTAAATAATAAAACTTCGAAAGTATATTCAGTTTTATTCACTTCTAATTACATACAGACTCGCTTTACATTAATCATTCATATAGGGTTTCTATATTCCCCGGGCTCTTCCCCGGAGCCTTACAGAATTGTAATAATATAAAAATCTTTTATTGTCAAAGCTAGACAACTTCCGCATTCATTCTATATTCATAAATTTTGAATATATATATTTTCATATTAAAATCCTACCCGTTGCGAAGGTTTTACTCGTTGTGCACTCAAATAGGTTCTATAATATAAAAATAAATTTATATTCCTATACTAGTGTAGTGCTAGGCGCTACAGTACAATTATTTAAAACACAATATCACTTTTGTGACAAATGGGTGATATAATTGTAAACTAGTGTAAACGAAGTAAACGATACACATAGTTATTTTTGTCAGTATCTATCTGGTTGCTATGACACAGCCGCAAATTATATTAAGGCAACAAGCGGAGGACAATATTTGTTTTACGTCACCTGTGTGTGGAACTGGTATAGGCGTCGGTCGCGGTACCGGATCACGGTCAATTAGCACTGTGACGTAGTGTTGTTCTGGCCTGAGACTGCGAGACTAGTCAGACTAAGACCTTTCTTTTTCTTTTTTTTTTACACAGGGGAATGCGTTACGCGCTAGCCCTCGGGGAGTGTAGCAACCCCGAGGAGTTTGGTACTCCCGGCCGAGTGCCGTTTTACCGATCAAACCCCTGCGGCTCGTCCATCTCGCCATGGGATCGCGAGAGACTAGTCTAAGACTTAAGTTTCTTACCTACGTCTAAGATTTTTTGCCGTGTCTGGCGCATCGTATATAGTTCCCGAGCTCGGCTACAGGGTAGGGTAAAACATTACCTTGTTGACGTAGCACGTTTAGTGATGCGACTCGAGTAGGAATTTACGACTCGAGTCACTCGAGTAAGATTGTTCCCTGAGTAAAAATGTCACTCGAGTAAAAATGTCACTCGAGTGACGAGTTCACTCGGCGACCCGAGTGTACTTGGCGCGACGAGTTAACTCGAGTGAATCGGTTAACTCGGTGCGCCGAGTTCACTCGGTGACTCGAGTTCACTCGGTAACTCGAGTGCAAGTTCACTCGAGTAGGATTTTTTTCACTCGAGTACGAGTTTGAAAAACTGACTCGAGTGACTCGAGTAAAAACATGACTCGAGTCGCATCACTAAGCACGCTACGTAGCGTATAAATACGTATACATTCTAACATCGCTCGCCTCGGCTAGCAGACGTTGTGGAGATTCGTTGTATAGTGCTTTCATAAGGTGTGACTACCACACCAACACATGGGCCACACCCATTTTTATAACCACATACATATAAGCCAGTTTGGTAAATGTAGTACTGCCCTAAAACAAAACATTACAATGTAGACAATATTATACGGCTATACAACCTGTTTTGGAGTGCGATCTTCAAATCAGGTTGATAAATGGACCGCCAAGAGCGAGTCGAATTCTTTTTGTAACAGTCCTTTTGGTTTTATAAATTTATACCCCCTTATTAATAAACGTAGATTAACTGTATCTAAGTATTAACCTAGTATTAAACTGATATCTGTCAAATTTCATATTAATAAACACAAAAAGTGTGGAATTTGACAGATGTCAGTTTAATACTAGGTTAATGCTTGGATAAAGATAATCTATGTTTATTAATGAAGGGGGTATGAGTATATGTGAAAAGCCTAAGGTCGCGCCAGCTCAATGCCAGTCTGCAATGTACCAAGAGCACTAAATTACTGACACATAAGTATTTACATTTGTGATCATGTAGCTGTGTGTTTGTACGAAGTAATTTGTGTAGATACTACCTGACACTTGACAGCTGGTGTCGACGGTTTTCCCCGCGTGAAAATTATACCAATTGTTTTCCGGATAATAAAAGCATTTTATGTTGTTTCAGATAGTTACTATATCTATATCAAATTTCAACTGAAACTAGTCCAAAGAATTCTATTAAATAAATTTTAATTAACTGTTCCTTGCGCGCGTTTCTACGTCATCAACAGATACGTCAGCATGGACTATCATAGTAAAATATAAAATTAATTGGAATGTCAGTAGCGCCATCTGTCGAAAGTTGGTCGTACCAACTGAGAAACCTTCGTGCACGCATTCAGAACAACTTTACTAAACATCATCACATTCTCAAATGCACTATGCAGTATGCATTACGATTCTAGAAAGGACATACAGACAAACATTCATATATCTATATATACACATATATATTACGTTCGTGTCTGTGAAACATTGGAAATATACCTACAATAAAATTTCAGCCCAACCGGTAAAGACATTTAGTAGTTGACATACCAATAGCAGCGCCATCTACCGGATCCAAATTTTTAAACATTCAGAAAATCATCGAAATACCCATATAATATTAGTACAGCTAGTAAATAATAAAACAAAGAAGAAAAAAAGATTTTAAAAATTCTCTAACCTACAAACGATTCCAAATCCACAAACCCAAGACAGCTGATCCTAAGTGTAACCTTTAGGTAGTACCACCTTAATAAGGTGTATGAACCCTAAAGCAAATCCTGTGGAACAGCTTAGTTACTCAAATCAGAGCCACAACGCGATAAAGTAGATTGTTTTATTGCGATCATAAAAGTGAAAACCCAACACAAACATGAATGATATTATTCAGCGAATAACAATTTTTGTATCAACATCGACATAATTCTTGATAAAATAATATGCAAACAGTTAATACCCAACATAATGGAGACGGGGCAGATATCATTCACACCGCAGATACGAGAAGCTGCTCGGATAGTGTAAGATATTACTGTGTAGCAAAAATACAAATTGAGAATTAATTAAAACAGAATAATCAAAGAACACAATTTGTACAACGCGTATAGTAGGACTACAGTAAATTATAAAAATATTAACACTTTTAACCAAAAAACACAACATAATATTACAGTATAGACATTAACAGACGAATTCTTTTGAAATTGTTTTTGAGAAGTTGCTTCGTATTTCACACAAAATTTTATTTTAATTTTTTTCTTCCTTTGTCGAGAGTTAATAAATTAGTACTACATGGTGTGGGATGCCTGAAAAAATATTATTTTGTAAAACGGATTTTTGAGAAAGAAAGAGAGAGAGAGAGCAAAATGAATTATCGATAAATGCAAATTATTTAAAAAATATTTTAATACCAGACTATAGAAGTTCTCGGCGCTTTACCCATTTTCTAGTCATAATACCCAATTTAGACCACACACAATTTACACCTCAATTTGACAGGTGACATGCTAAAAATCGGTTCTATTTAATTTTAACTCTAAATTTTTTCTCAACATGGCAAGGTTTTTTATTTAAATCGGTCATTTTATTAAAAATCCTTACCTTAACATTAAACTTTACATACAGATTTAGCTTATCCATTGTACAATTCACTTGCATTTATCCTACCTTTGAATTTATTTAATTTAAGACAAACGTTTTCAGATATTTTTATGTAAATCTACTTGCATTTTAATCTTATTAAAACCAGTGAGTTGTTACTACTACGTAGTACATATAACTCAATGATTAAAACTAGTTACAAAGTATGAGTAAGTCACACAAATTATGGCAAATAAGATAAAATAATTTAAGATGCATATCTAATATTATAGGCTCTATATAATAGCTTAAATCTGCGACCTTACCCGCTTTCATAAAAAATGCAACTAGTAGATCCTAAAGAGTTTCAATGGTAAAACGTCTTATGTGTAATTATACCGTACTCAGCACGAATTTTTTTGTAAAATGGACAAAGGTATACATAATACATATACGTACGAAATATATAATTTATATACGAAAATATAATGTTCACGGTGATGGTCTGATCGGCTAATCGATATGGGAAAGGAGGGAGAGAATGAGGTTTGGTTCGCTAATCGCTTTCACCCATTTGGGGGACGAAGCCACTCCTCCATTATGCGGACAAATTAATTGAAACACCAATCTTGTTTGTACGGCCCTAAACTATTTGGTTGCTAAGGGATCATGAATATTCTGTGGTAGTAGATACATTACGCGTGACCTAAGTAACGTATTATTGCACGACGCGCTGACGTACAGTAGCGCTCAACGCAGTGAGTAAATGCTGTTCTATTGCTATCAATTTTTAACGCAGGTTCAAATCCCACTAAAACGTCAGAATTTGTTCATTTACAATTGATATTCACGCTCATAATGAACTGTTTTTTAATATTTGTTGATAAGCACAGGACGGTCTGTGATACGAGAGAAATAGAAAATTCATTGTTCCTTTAATTCTTCTATAACGCTAATAAAGTCGCTCTATGTACACTGTGTAGCAGTAGCACAAAATAATAATAGGGCGGGTCGAGTGGACCGTACGCATAACACACTCGAGAGCAAATTTGAATAAATTAATAACTAGATGTTATATTCCGTTAAGTTGGAAAACATCCAGTGGTCCAATGTGTGTTTATTTAGTCTGTCGTCAGTAGTGGTGGTGACAGGTAAGCTTAAACGTAGGACTATTTTAATTGACTGTCATACACATTTTATTTTACTTCTTTTTATATCAGCGTTTATTTCTCGTAAGGGTTTTAAATTGTCTCCTTATATTGTCTAACTCCCTGGTATTACCCCGTTAGAAACTCTTATAAAATGAGGAAAAATGAAAAAAGAATTTTTTTTTCGCCATTTTTCTCGTATATCATTTTCTGGAAGAATATGTCTTGTAGGTTTTATCTGCTTCTGTTTATCTATAATGTAGTAGCAGACGGGCTTTGCTAATGACAGTGAGCGTGTGCAATTGATTATCATGAGTTAGGGAAGCCGTAGCAGCACCTTCGTTTATTGAAAGAGCTTCGTTTACCGTAGTACTGATTTAGGTTTTGTGTTTGTACTATGCACTGTTCAGAAGACTAGATTCGTTTTAACACTCTCTCTCTCTTTTTCTCTCTCAAACTTGCTTGCGTGTAACAAATAAATTACATAATATGTTTTTTAATATATTATACATCTTTTAAACTGGATTCTTCCAATTTCCTCATGACCTTTATATGTAAAAGAATAACAGATTACATCATAAATAATAGAATAAAAACCTATTTCATGTAACGACCAATGACGTATTTATTATAACAAAGTGCACCTCTAATCAAAATATCAAATACACATTTTTGAAGTTATACTTCATTTTGGCGCGTTTAAAAGAAAATACGAGAAAGATTTTTGTACGATGCACATACCGACACCAAAAAACCGACAGATAAGATTGTCATTCGAATTGCTAACAAATTGAATTGAAAATTTAGAAAAAAAAATCAGCTAAAAATTCAGCAAATTAATAAATTATGATTTAATTTTCATATGTTAACGTACATAAGTATTTTTCTTTTTAGCCGATTGTTTTTTTAAGATCCGACTTACTCGCAAAATTGATAATAATTTTTTTTCAAATTTAAAATATTTTTGCACAGTCCTGTTTTCATTTGTCAATAACGATGATGTTTATCTCATTCAAGATGGCCCAGTACGACCGTTTGTGCTTCACCCCATGGATAAACGCAGCATATTTGCTACACCATTGTTAGTATTCATGCTTTTCTGTTTACTTTTTTTAGGTTTTTGATATTCGTTCGTTTATAATAAGTTAGAAAATTACAAAAAATGCCCATGGTTTGTGAAAATACTGGAAATATTTTATTTTTGTCAGTAGGACCTGTGTGTTTACCTTTTTTAAGGTTCCGTAGCCAAATGGCAAAAAACGGAACCCTTATAGATTCGTTGTCTGTCCGTCGCGTCGGTCTGTCCTTCCGTCCGTCCGTATGTCACAGTGATTTTTTTCCGAAAGTATAGGCTGACAAGATTTTGAAAACTTTCTTATATTATACTTATGTTGTAAAGAACTCGCAAAATATCTTATATTTAATTTTGATAAGTATTTGTTTTTAAAAACCTAATTAAAACCTAAAAACGCCAAAACACTAATTTTAGCAATGGAGCACTCACAACACCGATGACGTAGTAAACAAACGTCAAAACATTTGGAATGGTTAGCGTTGATTTTAGATTTGTAACTTAAAAACTGTGATTTACCTGAAAAAATGAGTTAAAAATGGTGTATAGTTCCAAAATGTACAAATACTTCAATAAAAACTCCAGATAAACTTTTGTTTGTGTTCCTTAAGATGCCACACAACGTCGCAAGTGGTTATCTTTAGGCAGGTTTCTACTGTCTGCTTTCTCAATAAATAAACGACAATATATCACAGAAAATTATTCTAAAATAGATTTATATAAAAAAAATACAGCAAAACATGACTGACAATCAACAATGTTTACTATCCATTGACGTCATAAAAGATTCATCCAATCCGGAACGATTCGTGTCACGTGACAAATCTAAAAATATTTTATAAAAGTATTTTATTTTAGTATTTTTTAATAAATTAATAATTATTTTAAGGTGACGACATTGTAAAACGGTTTATAAATTTATAGTACGTAGGTAAGGGTTACAAACAATGCTTACTTTTTCACACTGCCAAATAGCCTATTGCGCAAATAAAAAAAAGTTTTTCTTATTAATATTATAAATGCGATAGTTTGTATGTTTGTTTGTTTATTTTGTTACTCCTTCACGCAAAAACTGCTCAACCAATTTTCATGAAATTTGGCACACACATAGAGGGTAACTTGGATTAACACAAAGGATAGTTTTCATCCCGAAAAAAGTTCCTATGCCACGGAATGATTTCCTTTTTTCCACGGGCATGAAATTTACGCGGGTGAGACCGCAGGGCGCAGCTAGTGTCATTTATATTTTTTTAAATAAGTTGTTTCGCACGTTGCCCAAATCTAAAATCAAAAATACATTTTTAATTGGTTATTTAATGTTTTATACTCAGTACTTGTATGATAATGATATATTAAGTTTAATATATTTCGGGTGCAAATACCACAGCTGTTGTTTACGTTGCAGCTAGCGACTTTTCCGTCGACGTAAAGCTTGCCATTTCAACCACAAATTCGTTACAAGCTATTGAAATAAAGACTTGCCTAAAATTGATCGTGACGTTTAGGGAATACGAAGATTTACACAATTATGTTTTTACACGTCTCAAGATTGTTTGCGTTATCATTCTGTATATTAATAAATTCAATACATAAAATAGGTTTACCTATAATTATAGGTAAACCTAACCTAATTATAATTAGAGGTTACATAAATATGAGAAATAACGTTCTTTAATTATATTTTTAATTTAAAAGGTTTCTTTGTCAGCTGCTGGCACAAAATAAAAAAATACATAATTTAAATGTTAAACTACAAAAAGCAATGGTTAATGGTTATCTGTAAAGTCGGTCATAATTTTATGTTATAACTATGCTTCGATATGGCCTCTCTGTCGCTTTTTCCGAGCTCTCGCTTGTAGCCCCGAGTCAGCATGCATCGCATGCCTCTAGGGCAATTATAGCCAAGACCACCCAAACACCTCTGGAAGAGGTGCCCTCACCACCGAGGGGTAGTTCCCCCTCGTGAGCAATGGCCCGGGTATGAGGTTCGCCTCGGGACCTGTAGTCCTCCAGCCTAGTAGCAAGGAGATGACCCCAATAAATAAAAACCCCGAGTCATGTGTTAATTTTCCTGCGTGCAGCCAGCGTTCATCGATTTTTTGGTCGATCTATTTATTATAATATATCACATCACGAAAGACATAATGCATTATTCCTTTGTAAATATAGTTCATAACAGAACATTTTCATAGTGCTGTGAACGGTTATGGTGAATATTAAAATGGTGACACAATTCAAAACAAACAAAATAATAAGGATTCTATCCAAGAAATACATATGGACTATAAAGTACTGTTGCGTTTTCTGACAGTGAAAAACAATCGCGCCATCTGTTGGCGAGGTTGAATAAAGATTAGACTAGAAAGTAGAAGTGACATATTCCGAATTGACTCGATCCTCGAAGATGTTTATGTGAGTTTGGCGAGTATTGTGCGTCGTGTGACAATGGTAGAAGACACCCAGCAGTCGGATAGAGTATCTGCAGCCGCTGTGTTACAATTCGCAGCCAGAGAGGCGAGTGAAGGAAGGCGGTTCTCGGAGTTCGGCGCTCACGCCTTTGCTAGCATTACGTATAATGCGTATGGTAATCTCCTTGTAATTATGTTGTGTATTTTTTTGATATTGCTGCAACGAAAAATAATTCGGTGTTGGTTAAAAATTATTAAATTACTCTCTCAAAGAATGAACGTGCAGAATTAAAGTGATTGCAGAGATCTTAAAGAGACTTTTCCTTCTCCATGGACCTTCAGAAGCTCAATACCTACACAAAACAGCATGGCTGTCATTTTGCGTCGATATTTTTAGCGAGAGGTACTTCCCCGTGGCGTCCCTATTCGACCATATTCATTAAAGAAACCTTGCAGGTTTTATAGCACCATCTACAAACTTTCTTGAATAAACGCCACCATAGGTCAACATGACGAAATCACAATTGGATATAACTTAACCAATTAAGAATATAATATAATGATCTGTTTAAATTTCGTAATAAATTAAACATGGAACACAAATCGTGTAGGCATGACCAGTAGTCGATAATGTGCCGACGTTTGACCTCACTATCTGGATTTCTTCATTTCGCAAACAAGTGGCTCGGCAGTACACGGGAGTTATCTTATCATGCACACTTTAACCGGGCCGGTCCGGTCGGGTAACTGGTAATAACCAACCGCTGGGTTACCGGCCAAATGTTAGGGAGATGGGATTATTATAAGTGTAATAAGATGTTCATGTGCCGACATTTTGTTTCGAGCTGCATATCAAAAACGAAGAGTTTAGCAGCACCAAAGATGTGTGATATCTGACATGTTAAGACAACACAGTAAAAATTGTATCGACAGCGATAGAAATTAACTTTAGAAAAAGAATCCGCCCTGAAATATTTATTCGAATTCCATACTAAAATAAAATAACGCGCTTCTGCGGTTTTCGTCCCTTTTCATGAAAGAACTCCCACAAAAAATATCGAACGAGGATGCGTATTACACGTAATAAAAACTGCAGTCTGCAAATTGGAAGACCCCTTGCGCACCTGTGTTACGCAGATTAAAATTACAACACCACGTTTTGTGACAAATTATAAAAAAATGGGATATAAATATTAAAACCAACGGAATCTTCTAAACAGGACAAGGTACAAGCGTTTACAAAGGTTCTTCATCCCTGACAAGTTTATCTATGGTCATTGGTAATTAAAGCTAAAGGTCTCTATTTCTTATCGCACAGTCTGGTTTTGCTTATGTTAGAAGCAACTATGTTCCTAGATATATATCACACCCAGCCGGTGTAGCCCAGGCGTGGTGTTCCGTAAACATATTACAGCAATAAAAAGGTAGAAAACTTTACGATTGAAGACACCAAACTTAGACTCGTCGCCCGCACTCGCACTCGTAGCAATCGGATAAAGCTATGTTGGGCTTTTGTTCGCTTCCACAGCCAAATTGCAGGTCTGAAACAAAATTCTGTACATTCATAAGAAATAAGAATGTAACAGAATTTATTGTATTAACGTAATATACGTATAAACGTAATATATTTAGAAAATTTCATGAACATTGGTCAGGCCGGCATGCGGCAGGAGCAATGTTACCAAACGTTACCAACATTCCGAAACGAGAACTTAACATATTACGAGTAAATATAGTATTCAAGGGTCTATTACCCCGTCGACTGACCTGGTAATGCTGATTGTAGTATATAAATCTATATGACAAATAAATGGGTTTTAACAAATACGTTTTACTAGATGTGAGTAAATATAGGATATATACCTACTTTTGTTCATGACAGGTTTTTTATAGGATAAGGGGCAAACTACTACTGCCGCCCATAGACATCCGCAAACTTCGAATTTTTGCAGCCACGTTGCCAGCCTTTATGATAAGATCCCTGGTTGTAACGGTTTTTCTATTTCACAATATATTTTTATTCAATATAATTTATGGTAATCAGTACAACCCATTAATTAATCAGTAGTTATTTGCGGAATTGTCTTGTAGTCTATAGAGTTAGAATGTCTGGCCTATTACGCTTCCCAATATTCTAGACCAGGGATCTCACTAACCTATCTGACATCTATTACGAATGTGATATTCCCTGTGGCAGTGGAAACTTATGTTTTCCTCTTTCCTTGCAGCGACCCTGGGCGACGTGGGCGGCAGCGGCACCAGCTCGTCGTCATCTCACATGTCCCCGGGCTGGCAGGTCAACGACATAGATCTCGACCTGCCCGGAGAGCTGTCTATGAAGTAAGTTGTACTACCAAGTACCAACCATCACTGTTATTATTCTGTTATTATGTCGCTGTAGACTCGCTCATGAAAACGTGGAAGCGGTGGCGCGAGTGTTTCGCTCTCTTTCCCACTTACAGGTCTTATGGGCAAGAGCAATGATGCGTATATTGATGTCGATAAGTGTTTATGTAACTCGTAAGGTTTTTCGATAACGTACAACCCTAACGTGATACTGATTTATTGCCCCATCTGCAGCGACATAATAGTGGCTTTGAGTGTATTTAACCAACTACACGCTATCTACAGGCCGTCTATACTATTTAACTACATCCCCTATGGAAAAAGGTAAATGTACTAAAGGTCAATTTCGGACACACAACGAAAGAAATAAGGTGTGAAGCATTTTTTTTTTGTATGTGTCTATAATAATCAAGCCGAATTGCATTAGTGGCTAAGCTAAGCTACCCTGTGCCCTACTGAATTAGGTAGACTTTTGTCTTATAGACATTTGCGTTCGCGGCGTCTTCATTTGGTTAAACATTCAAAGGTTTGTGCCTAAATAGGAGCTGCGCTAGTTTGCTATCGCATACATTACTTAATATGTTATGGTTTGTTCTGTCTTCCTAATCAGGGTAAATTACTTGAAAGGCTTACTGTGAATGGTTTAACCTCCGTTGTTTTATATTTCATAACAATATGGTTTTACCGCCTGTGCATTTACGGTAGATGTCACCGTCATAGTTAGGAAAATAGATGACCCATCAGGTGTTGAATAAAAAAAACAGAGAACAAGGAAGATTAATAAATTATTTAACCCAATATAAAAAAGCCTAACCCAAATCCAATTATCAAAATAGCTATGACTTAGCTCAACTAAGGGTAGTAACAACCGTTTTCAAGTCCATGGAATCGAGCACGATCTATCCGTAGCTCCTGTCGGTGGGTGTCCATTAATTAATGGATTTTGCCGCCCTAAAGCTCAGCCAAAGGACTTCTCCTATACATATTTTTTTGTGATCTGGTCCTATACATATTTTTTGTGATGATCAAGTAACTTTAAAAGTTGTAGCTTAAATTTTTTTTGTTTTAAATTAGTTCCTCCATATTTTTGTCATTGCTCAGCCCAAGTTAACAAACACGAACATCCATAAACATCTCAACATTCATAAACACCCCCAATTCATTTACTCCTCGTTTAGTCTGAAAGTAGTTCGGTATATAAAAAACTAATTTGAACACGTGGTTGGTAATGTTACAGCGAGGCGCTGCTGGCGCTGCCGCCGCTGGTGTTCAAGCAGGAGGCGCCGTCGCCCACCGGCGTGCTGTCGCCGCCGCGCCGCACCTGGCCGAGGCGACCCGATGACAGACAGGTATGTTATAGCGAGGCGCTGACGCCTCTGGTGTTCAAGCACGAGAGGCCGTGGCCCACCGGCGTGCTGTCGCCGCCGCGCCGCGCCTGGCCGAGGCGACCCGATGACAGACAGGTATGTTACAGCGAGGCGCTGCCACCGTCCATCGGCGTGCTGTCGCCGCCGCGCCGCGCCTGACCGAGGTGACCCGATGACAGATAGGTATGTTACAGCGAGGCGCTGCCGCCTTCCACCGGCGTGCTGTCGCCGCCGCGCCGCGCCTGACCGAGGTGACCCGATGACAGACAGGTATGTTACAGCGAGGCGCTGCCGTCTTCCACCGGCGTGCTGTCACCGCCGCGCCGCGCCTGACCGAGGTGACCCGATGACAGACAGGTATGTTACAGCGAGGCGCTGCCGCGGTCTACCAGCATGCCGCGCCGCGCCTGACTGAGGTGGCCCAATGACAGACAGGTATGTTACAGCGAGGCGCTGCCGTCTTCCACCGGCGTGCTGTCGCCGCCGCGGCGCGCCTGACCGAGGTGACCCGATGACAGGCAGGTATGTTACAGCGAGGCGCTGCCGCCGTCCACCAGCATGCCGCGTCGCGCCTGACTGAGGTGACCCAATGACAGACAGGTATGTTACAACGAGGCGCTGCTGCCGCCGGTGTTCAAGAAGGAGGCGCCGCCGCCCACCGGCGTACTGTCACCGCCGCGCCGCGCCGGCCGAGACGACCCGATGACAGACTAGTAGGTATATATCTACTAGCTAGTGATCCCAGATTTCCCTGAAAATAATAATAGTCTAGGAAGAGGCACCATGCTTCATTAGACTGGCACGACCTCTCGCTCACACGGTACCGCCGTAAAGTAAAATAAAATGTTAGTAGTATATCTGGTAGCCGATTGGAGGGAGGAGGAATTTATAACGAAACATCGTCGTGAACACCGTGATAGAGCAGAAACAACTTGGTGAATCGAATTTGTTTTTTTTAATAATGAATGGGAGATGATAATAACAATAATAATGTCGGTAGTCATCAAAATGGTTCCGACTGCTCGTTTGCCCTCCTATACAATAAAAAAAAATAACTTTTAACGCTTTAGCTTGTAGTATCAGTCAGCAGTAAGTTTACGACGTGATGCTGTTTGTTTGTAGATCACTAACATGGTGGTGGACAATCGAGACGGGATGGAGGAGGGCTGCCAGCCATCTCCACCACACACTGCCGCCATGATGAATCAACATTGTAAGTGTTGTTTTATTTTAGACTAGCTACGCTCTGCGGTTTCACCCGCGTAAATTTTGATTCCGTGGAAAATAGAAAATCATCGCATGACATCCCATAGAACCATTTTTCTGAATACAAACGACTATGTGTTAATGCAAGTTACCCTCTATATGCGTGCCAAATATCAGGAAAATCGGTTCAGCAGTTTTTGCGTGAAGAAGTACCTAACCAACAAACAAACATACAAACTTTCCTATTTATAATATTTGTAGGATTTGGCAAAGGCTCCCCTTTCCTTGCTCCTCTTGGTGTCTCAAGAATTAAGCCTATGTGCCCACGGCAGAAAGGCATCGTCTCGGTCGCCTCCAACCTTTACACCTACTTACAGTTATGACTAATTTCTGAAGGAGAAGAAATGTCACAAGTTCACGTTCGTCGATAACGTGTTGTGTTTTTAATTGTAGCGAACGGTCACGAGAGCATGCAGTGTCAGACGGCGATGGCGCCGATCTCAATGATTCCTGTCAACGGGTACCACTCGCCCGGACAGGAGAATAAGGGTAAGTAGATATACAGTACATAAAGTAATGTAAAACTTATAGAAGTTACCAGTGGCGTAACTATGCCGCTCGAGGCCTGTGGCAAATTCTTCGGATGGGGGGCCCAGCCGATGAATTCATCCGATGAATTTTGAACACAAAGAAAGAACACAAAAAAGCTTTTTTTTAGGGAATCTCCTCTGATCGGGGGCCCCTTCCGGCTAGGGGCCCGTGGCATTTTGCCGAGTTGCCACCCTGTAGTTACGCCACTGGAAGTTACTTACTCCCCAAGTCAAGCGCGTATATAGACGTACGCGCTTGACAGTAGTGATGCGACTCGAGTCACTCGAGTAAGATTGTTCCCTCACTCGAGTTATACTCGAGTAAAAAGTCAATCGAATTATACTCGAATAAAAATGTCACTCGAGTGACGAATTCACTCGACGACCCGAGTGTACTCTGCGCGACGAGTTCACTCGAGTGAACTCGGTCAACTCAGTGC
>LUGF01059898.1:807532-818657 GCA_001625245.1 Calycopis cecrops
TGGTTACCTTTTTGGTAATTGTATTACACTGTTGTGCATTTTTCGTTTTTATTGCTGGTTCTATACTTGATACTTAACTACTCATTTTATCTTTTTATTTTTTTATTCTGTTAAACTAATGAATGTTATTTCAATGTGTTTGTTGACTAATATATTTATGTGTAGGTTAAGTAAAGAAAAATGTATAGCGGTGTGTTAGAATTACTAAATAAAGTTTTTTCTATTTCTATTTTTTTTTATTTCTATTTCTAAATATCGTCGTTAATATCGTGATAGAGCAGAAACAACTTAGTGAATCGAATTTGTTCTTTTTAATAATGAAGGGAGATAATAATAATAATAATGTAGGTAGTCATGAAAACGGTTCCTACTGCTCGTTTGCCCTCCTATACAATAAAAAAAAATAACTTTTAACGCATTAGCTTGTAGTATCAGTCAGCAGTCAGTTTACGACGTGATGCTGTTTGTTTGTAGATCACTAACATGGTGGTGGACAATCGAGACGGGATGGAGGAGGGCTGCCAGCCGTCTCCACCACACACTGCCGCCATGATGAATCAACATTGTAAGTGTAGTTATATTTTAGACTAGCTGCGCTCTGCGGTTTCACCCGCGCAAATTTCGATTCCTTCGAAAATAGAAAATCATCGCATGACATCCCGTAGAAACATTTTTCGGAATAAAAACTACTGTGTTAATCCAAGTTACATGTGTGCCAAATTTCAGGAAAATCGGTTTAGCAGTTTTTGCGTTAAGACGTAACAAACATACAAACTTTCGCATTTATAATATTTGTAGGATTAGGCAAAAGCTCCCCTTTCCTTGCTCCTCTTGGTGTCTTAAGTCTATGTGCCCACGGCAGAAAGGCATCGTCTCGGCCGACTCCAACCTTTATACCTACTTACAGTTATGACTAATTTCTGAAGTAGAAGAAATGTCACAAGTTCACGTTCGTCGATAACGTGTTGTGTTTTTAATTGTAGCGAACGGTCACGAGAGCATGCAGTGTCAGACGGCGATGGCGCCGATCTCAATGATTCCTGTCAACGGGTACCACTCCCCCGGACAGGAGAATAAGGGTAAGTAGATATACAGTACATAAAGTAATGTAAAACTTATAGAAGTTACTTACTCCCCAAGTCAAGCTCGTATATAGACACGCGCTTGACAGTAGTGATGCGACTCGAGTCACTCGAGTAAGATTGTTCCCTCACTCGAGTTATACTCGAGTAAAAAAGTCAATCGAATTATACTCGAATAAAAATGTCACTCGAGTGACGAATTCACTCGACGACCCGAGTGTACTCTGCGCGACGAGTTCACTCGAGTGAACTCGGTCAACTCAGTGCGCCGAATTCACTCGGTGACTCGAGTTCACTCGGTGACTCGAGTTCACTCGGTAACTCGAGTGCAAGTTCACTCGAGTAGGATTTTTTTTCACTCGAATACGAGTTTGACAAACTGACTCGAGTGACTCGAGTCGCATCACTAGCTTGACTTGTAGCCCAGCTGCTAGAGGCAAATAAGGCTTAAAATTTACTGTAATTAGGTCCAGCAAATTATGCGCAAAAATGGGTTGGTCTGCTCACACACAATGAGAGAAAATTTAGTGTGTCATTTTTGGAGTTGCGGAAGACTGTTTAAAAAATGGTTTTATAGGTAAAAAACAGTTTTTTTAAGATAACTAAAGAACAACAAACAATATCGATTTAAAAATTTTATCCCTCTAAAGTGATCATAATGTGGTCATTTTGCGACCTTAAACTTCAAAATCGGTCAACAAATTGTTTAAATAATTGCAAAAAAACATCAAAAACACGCAAGTTTTTAAATATTTTTATTTTTTTTTTATAATGTTCTTGTACGCTTGTAACTGTGCATAAATATTCCTTTCAACAACTTACACGTACCATAATTTTTTTTTTGAAAAATTTTTACAACTTTTTGAGTTATTGACAATAAACGCTAAAAAAAAAAAAAAATAAAGTAAAAATTTATAACCTTCCCGTGGTTGTAGTCGTCTTATGGGTGCTTATTTTTTGCCTCTTGACTCATATTTTATTAATATGAAAAGTATTGTTCCAATTTCGATCGCTATCGTCTTTAAAATGGCCTCCGAAAAATGGCCCATTTTTGGTCCGCACGTTTTCGCATTTTGCCAAGGGGCAATTTTTCGTATCGATGTGAAAATTTATATTTGAGTTCCGACGATTTTTTAACTATTTTAAAAAAAAATTAAAGCTTTATCTCTATTGGGGGCGAAAATATTTTTTTTTTTTTATAAAAATCATAATTTGTTTAATTATGAATATTAAGGATCGAAACTCAGGCTACCTCTAGTACGATACTTAAACTCTGCTATAAAAAGATTATTCACTAGAAAAAGTGTTTCACAGCAGTTGTTAATTAGCACATTTATTTATTCGAATTGTTCAGTTAATTTGTTATAAACAATTTACAAAAAAAAACTCTCTTTTTTTCCCTGTAATTAAAAATACGCATTGTTTGTTGTCTTTTAGTTTCCTCTAGCAACTGGACTATAGTACGACACTTAAACTCTGCTATAAAAATATTATTCACCAGAAAAATTGTTTCCAGAAATTGTTAATTGATGTGTGTGACGTCATCACTGAAAAGTTTCAAATCGGCTCGCGGTCGCGAATTCTTCATATCTCACTCAAATTTAGGTCTTTTTTGACCATTTTTTTTTTAATCTGGGGTAGCGCGCGAAAATAATAACAACTAGCACATTTATTTATTCGAATTGTTCAATGATTTTTTTATAAACAATACACAAAAAAAAAATGTCTCTTTTTTTGACTATAATGAAAAATACGCATTTTTTTTCTTTTTTTTGGACCAATACTTTTCATATTCATAAAATATAAGCCAATGCGCAAAAATAAACACCAATAAGACATATCTATAACCACGGGAAGGTTATAAATTTTTACTTTACTTCTTTTTTTTTTTTAGCGTTTATTGTCAATAACTCAAAAAGTTGTAAAAGATTTTCAAAAAAAAAATTATGTATGTACGTGTAAGTTGTTGAAAGGAATATTTATGCACAGTTACAAGCGTACAAGAACATTATAAAAAAAAATAAAAATATTTAAAAACTTGCGTGTTTTTGATGGTTTTTTGCAATTATTTAAACAAATTGTTGACCGATTTTGAAGTTTAAGGTCGCAAAATGACCACATTTTAATCACTTTAAAAGGATAAAAATTTTAAATCGATATTGTTTGTTGTTCTTTAGTTATCTTAAAAAAACTGTTTTTTACCTATAAAACCATTTTTTAAACAGTCTTCCGCAACTCCAAAAATGACACACTAAATTTTCTCTCATTGTGTGTGAACAGACCAACCCATTTTTGCGCATAATTTGCTGGACCTAATGACAGTAAATCATTTTCCTCTAGCAGCTGGGCTATTGGGGAATAAGCTGGCGAGACCGTTACAAAAATCACGCATCGGGCGAGACCAATGAAAGTTGTCCTTCAAATTCAAATTCGATTCAAGTGAAACTTTTTTGTATTTGAAAATTGAATATCATATGACATGTTATGTCATTGTAACTACGATAATGGAAATCAATAATTAAGTTCTACTTCAGTTGTGTGGTCTGCAGCACACACTTTACACTTTTAGATATATACTTACACGTGAAACTCTGACTTCGACAAACTTAACAAACCCATTCCTTACTCCAAACGCTCTAAGATCAGGCGCTGCCTGAACGTAAACTCCCACCTCAGTACATGTGGTCTCCAGGCGCAGGCCTGCTGATGTGCTCCCCGGCCAGCTCCCTGGACGGCTTCCTGCACTCGCCCGTGCTACCGCGCACGGACCAGAGCTTCAAAGACGACACCAGGTGCGTATATTACTCGCTGATCCGGACACTTTATTAGGGTTCCGTATCTCCGAAAAAACGGAACCCTTATAGGATCGCTTTGTTATCCGTCTGTCAAGACCTTTTTCTCTAAAACGCGTGAAGGTAATTTTTGTCAAATACGGAGGTCAGTTACCTCTTGATGCCTTGAAAAAATCACACTTCTAAGTTAACGCAATAATAAGTTATAGCCAATTATGCACAAATTTTGTATGAAAACGTACTTTATCGAAAACCAAAAAAATATCGGGTACTTCCCGTTGACCTGGAGTTGTGAAATTTGGCAAGAAGTAAGAACTTATAGCACATATATAAGAATAAATCTGAAAACTAGTGAATTATATGTAAATCATAGGAAAAATCATTATCAACTTATAACTGTCATTCGTTGCCTACTAAATGTGTGTGAGCAACCGCTTATATACGTTTGTCAACTTAAACGGCAAGCGTAAAGTTACAATAATTGAAAACCATTGATTACGTTTGGATTACGGAACCCTCGGTGTGCGAGTCGGACTCGCACTTGGCCGGTTTTTTTTTATTACTCGAAATTAAATATATCCCGTAACTTATTTGTGCGTAATTATATTGTTTGTAAAAATCCGTATAGTAATTTCGAATATTTATAGATCCTGACACAATTTTTTTAATATACTTACAAATAGGTAGAATAGATACGCTTTAAAGAAAAAGTACCGCATTCTCCTCTAGCGACCATGGGGGTGAAATTTGGCTCTAGTATAATTATATAGATCGTACAATCAGATAAATGATACTATATATTAAATCAAATCAAATATACTTTCTATAAATATACTCCCTACACCGCTGCCTATGGTGTATATTTTACACGCGTGAAACCGCGGGGCACAACTAGTATTAACACCACGCCTCCGACAGGTTCCAGTACGTGCTGGCGGCGGCCACGTCCATAGCCACCAAACAGAACGAGGAGACGCTCACGTATCTCAACCAGGGCCAGCCCTACGAGATCAAACTGAAGAAGTTGGGCGACCTCTCGCACTACAAGGGCAAGATGTTGAAGGTGAGCAACCTACTGACCATGAGCAGACTGATGATGATGACGATAAGCTGCGCCGTTGAAATGTAGCTCATATTGATTGATTGATGGAGAAATGGTGGCGATAATTCATTGCGAATTTTTATGGGAGCCAATAGTGTCCGTCAAAGACACGTCAGAAGAATGTTACAGTTAATATATCATAATATATTAATTGCAAATTCACACATACAAGTGTACCTTAATTAAAACTCATTTGTAAATATAGATTTTTATTTTGGCGCATTTGTGAAAGATGAGGCATTTAGTTGACAAACTCACAAGATGAAGTTGGCTACTTAACTGTAAAAAACATAAAAAAAGACATAAAAGAAAAAAAAAAGACGTAAAGACATCTTTGAGATGTCAAGTGACAACAAAGTAGGTGTTACTTACTAGTTGTTTTATTTTGTTATTGATTTATTGTGATAAAAAGTATAATAGCTTCTTATCTACGTACACAAATGCACACAATTTTGCATTGATAAATTGGCACCAATAAACAAATTGGTAGCTACAAATTTTAAGACAGATCTGCCTGCAGTTACGAATTATGTTAAGTCCAACAGCGTCTACCTTTAAGTGACAGAAACAGTTTGGTTGTAAATTCACGAGCGCATTCATATTTCAGAGTGTAATAAAGATCTGCTTCCACGAGCGGCGGCTGCAGTACATGGAGCCGCAGCAGATCGCGCAGTGGCACGCCGAGCGGCCCGGCGAGCGGATCATAGAGGTGAGGCGAGCGTGCAGTGACGTCACACGCACTGCGCGGACGGGCGACAACCGCAAGCTACAACTACACGCTGCCCGCGACACCCCTGGTTTCTATGAATCTCTATAAAATCTTAATATCTTGCGGTTGTCGCCCGTCTCGGATCTTAAAGGTACGCGCATATTACGTTGGACCAAGCATTTTGCACTGATGCGGCACGCTCCGCTCGCCTGCGATCTGACATGTGTGCGCATACCTTAAATGCTCGTAAGTCGTAGTGCGTAAAATGTTCGTACACGTATTGCGTGTAGCGGTCCTAGTACAAGTAGTGAGTAGTGGTCGCACACGCAGTTTGTGTATTTGTCGTAATCATATACGCTGTGTTTATAAATGCTAGTAGGTACTGTGGAAGAAAATTCTATGCATGCCTGCTGCAGATTATATTATTTTTACGGCATATTTAAATTGATGCAGATGTATATTTAATAAACATTTTCCAAAATATGGCCTTTCAAAGGAGTTTGTTATGTATGTGTATCTACAATTAGCAAACTACCTAAAAAATCATTGTCAATATGGCTCTATATTCAGTCGTAGACGATGTGAACAGAATCGGCGCGGCGGTCGGTCTGTAGAGCCTTAAACATCAGATCGATAACAGCGATGAACACAGCTATCTTAGTTCTTGGCTTTTTTAGTATTTTACGACACGTGACTAATTTTCCTTAGTAGTAATTTAACTCCAGTCTGATAACTGTACTGTAACTGCATCTGATAATCGGACACAAAAAAGATTAACATACGGGAGATTAGACATTTGGCGGAAAGAGACGAAAAATGGCAAATAACGTAATTAGCCGATCGTATCACTGAAGTGAATGTAGAGCAAGACGGATCAGGCATCTATCGCGGTCGGTTAGTCGATCATATCTAATTATCGACGACCAGGCTGGCGCAGTGGTACAGGGCTCGGATAAGTTGAGCATGTTGCGCCGGGGGTCGCGGGTTCGAATCCGGCCTAGGTCATGGATGTTTATCTATGTATTATATGTATTTTATAATAAAAATCTTAAATACATAATATTTCTTAAATTTATAAAAACATATTAAATATGTTTCCGTTGTCTAGTACTCGTAACACAAGTCCTTACGGTACTTAGCACGGGGCTAGACTAACGTGGTGTGTAAAGTCCACAAATATTATTATTATATTATTATTATTATTGAGTAGAGCTCGGCCAGTCCAGAACACAAGAATTGCTACAGAAAATTACTGACTTTAAATTTCACAAAGTAGGTATGTAAAACGTATGTCCCCTTAGGATTTTATGTGTTAAAGTCGATCTTAGCACGAATCCAGTTATCCTCTCTTGATATACAGTCTCAGTGTGACGGATGTTTGTGGTCTTTAGGTGGACGTGCCGCTGTCGTACGGCGTGATCCGCGTGGAGCAGCCCGCGTGCCTCAACGCGCTGCACGTGTTCTGGGACCCCACCAAAGATGTCGGCGTCTACATCAAGGTACACATTCACCAGTGAGAAGTAGCTTGCTGTACTGCAGCGGACCGGGGAGGTACCTCTCGTACTCATGATGCCACTGGAAAGTAACAACTGTGCTGAAATGAATCATCAAAATTGTTTTTATTCAAAATCCTAATCCTATTAATATTATATTTTTAATAATAAAGGCGAAAGTTTGTGAGAATGTTTGTTACTCTTTCACACAAAAACTACCGAACGAATTTTCATGAAACTTTACAGTAATATAGCTTTCATATTAGAATAACATAATAAGTTAAAATTTTGAATCATTTTTGAAGTCCGAAATCCACGCGGGCGAAGCCGCGGGCGTAAGCTAGTTTAAGCTAAGTTTGTATGTTTGTTTGTTACTCCTTCACGCAAAATGTACTGAACCGATTTTCATGAAATTTGGCTCACACATATATATAGTAACTTGGATTAACACATAGGATAGTTTTTATCCCGAAAAAATGTTCCTATGGGGTGCCATGGCATGATTTTCCACGATATCGAAATTTGCGCGGGTGAAACCGCGGGGCGCGGCTAGTAATATTATAAATGCGAAAGTTTGTATGTTAGTTTGTTTGTTTGTTACTCCTTCACGCAAAAACTGCTGAACGGATTTGTATGAAATTTAGCACACACATAGAGGGTAACTTGGATTAACACATAGGATAGTTTTTATACCGGAAAAATGCTCCTATGGGATGCCATGAGATGATTTTCTATTTTTCACGGAATCGAAATGTATGCGGGTGAAACCGCGGGGCGCAGCTAGGAGAATTATAAAAATTACTTTCTAAAAAATACGTTCAGAAGAACGTCTTTACCACCGGTTCAACCCTAGCCATGTCCTGAGAAGAACCGGTGAAACAAACTCAGCGCCGCGGTTCGTTCGGTTTATGGGTACTGTTGTACCGTTGTTTCCGGTAGCCCGTTGGAGGCGGAAGGGGGAAGAAAGAAATGCATCATCAGCAAAACATCTGTGTGGATGTTTGTGGGTGTCAGTAACCAAAAGACTGCGACTGCTCATTTGCCCTATATTTCTTAGTCTCCAAGATCGACCGTGACCATTTATGGCCCTTTGATTTGATCGCAGGGGGCCATACCAGTCCAATTTTGCCATGCCACAATGGCAATGACTCTGACGAACTTTTTATTAATATAATAATAGCTACCTACTACAATAAATAAAATAGCTATTATTATTCAGGTGAACTGCATATCGACGGAGTTCACGGCGAAGAAGCATGGCGGCGAAAAGGGTGTGCCCTTCCGCATACAGGTGGAGACTTGCCTCGCCGACCAGCAGTTGAGACTGCACGCCGCCGCTTGCCAGATCAAGGTACGTGCACGCTCGCAGTCACACGCACGTACGCGTGCGCGCAAACGGAACGACGCATACGTAGCCACACGTCCCTGCTAACGCGTCATGAAGTACTCTAAGCAGTAAAGGAGACTGAGACGATTCCATACATTTCTGGGCCCAAATGTAATAAAATAAAAAGGGTATTAATTAAAAGGTTTCAAGTTACTAGTCCCTCGCAAGAACTTCTATAGGTTTTTGACAATCTAAGAGCTGAGATAATGGAGGTTTAGTAAAAGTGAGGTTATGTTGCAATCTTGAACTGTCAGAATACGATACCTGAAGTTCAAAAGGTCTTTTTATACACCAATGCTTACTATATTTAACCTTTTAACCTCAATGGTCTGATAAATAAGACATACAATATCTAGCTCGCACCGCCACCGTCTTAAAAATAAGACTAATTTCTGACTGTTGTTTTTGAAGTAATACTCCTATTTATAAAAAAAATCGTATTTGATATAATTTTGAAAATACAGACAGTATTTTCAAAATTATCTCATAATAGGACTCAAGGAATGGGACAATGTTTATTGTACAGTAAGACAGATATTAACAAAATAATATCGATTTTAGATAATTTTTGTAAGCACTAATTGGCTTAGATCGTTTCTATATACCTCGGAGGACTAGGAGACTAAGAGGTAGTGCCATGCTTGTAATAGGTACTGTACATTTCACCTATACTATTAATCACAGAGTAAAGTAATACTACTATAAATAATAATAAATTCAAGTCAAAAGTGCGAGCGATCTTCGGTGTCCAATGAAAGCCAGGGTCGTACGAGGTAAGCAGGGTCGGAGTCCGTAAAAACAAAGCACTAATAGTCGGGAATCTAAAATAATCACGAACGCATCGGAAAATACGAAACGAGTGAGCAAAAAATAACTGTCAAAAGTATCGAAGTATCAAGTGACAGCTTATCATAAAATTCTCACAGATTATACAATTCATTATGATGATTTAAATCGACTGGAAATAGATAATTATATTTTTAGTTATAGTTTGGTTTATTGATGTTTTGTTATGAAATTATATTATATTATGATGCTTATGTATTCTTCAAACATTTACATGTAGCGCAAAGGTTTTATTTTTCTTTAAATATTTAACCGATTATTCAACAATTAATCGATTTTGTCATGAAATATATTTTTTTTATATTTCTCCGTCTCCACATTGCTAAATGTCCTGATTCTTTGCTATTTTTATATAAAAAAATAGGACTAATTTTTTAGACTACATCTTAACTTCTTACATTTGGGCCCACTAAGTTCAGCCTCCTTTATCATTAAATGACTTTGATTTTTACGAATACGTTATATTTTTTTATTAATATGAATTAGAAAAACTGTGGAATTATTATTACACTTGTACATTTAGGTTATTACTTTTTATATTTTTAAGTTTTATATTGAATTTCGTAGTTTTCGATTATTACCTTCTATACGATTTCATTAATATCTAAGCGAATGTCACTCTTAATATGCATGGAAACGGATTCTATCGTAGTCCATTTTTTCTTTTGCGCTTTGTCCATGTGTCCATGAGACTGCTATAAATTATACGTCTGGGAAGTGTTGAATATAAATGCGTCGTCAAATAATTCATTTACGGGTTTTTATTTAACGACCCAGACGCAATATCAAAGCAGTGTCGATTATGTCATAATGGCATTGTTACATGGCATTAACACGGCAGAGCACAGGTGCATAGTCAGCCAGTTGTAATCTGTGATTTGTTTCATCTAGGTGTTCAAGTTGAAGGGCGCGGACCGCAAGCACAAGCAGGACCGCGAGAAGGTGCTGCGGCGGCCGCGCATGGACCTCGACAAGTACCAGCCCGGCTGCGACGCGACCATCCTCACCACTGTAAGTATATGCGTGTAGGTCGCACACGCACGAAAGTGTGCGAACACGCGCACACTTACACATGCAAACACACGCAAGCACAAGCAGGACCGCGAGAAGGTGCTGCGGCGGCCACGCATGGACCTCGACAAATACCAGCCCGGCTGCGACGCGACCATACTCACCACTGTAAGTATGTGCGTGTAGAGACGCACACGCACGAGAGTGTGCGAACACGCGCACACTTACACACAAACTTAATTTTATTTCCGTCAATTTCTTATCTTCACATGTAAAGTGTCCCTAGTAAGTTAACTCGTCTATTGTTGTTGTAGCTGTCCAACGACGCTCTGCAGCCGCCGCCATCCTTGGTGACTACTTCTTCGCCGCCGTACTCGCCAGAGATGTGGTAAGTAAAGCTTAATATTGTGGCCCTTTGGGGGATTGGGATAAAGGAGGGCAACTGATCTGCACTATTAACCCGTGCTGCTGTCCATGGGATTCGGTAATCACGTATGGATCTGATAACTGATTGCTCGTTTGTAATAAAAAATAAAAATGTAAAAAGGAGGAAGGCGGGTTTCGGCCTGAACACCTTCAGACATAGAATAGAATAGAAATATACTTTACTGTGCACAAAAAGAAAAAAAATACGGAGAGACGTCAAATACAAGTACTTCTTGTGCACAAAAGGCGGTCTTATTGCTTGAGAGCAATCTCTTCC
>LUGF01059898.1:818988-838794 GCA_001625245.1 Calycopis cecrops
ATCCTATATGGACGTCGGTAATCATTAAAATCGCTCCGACTGCTTGTTTGTACACCTATACCATAAAAAAGTGCTATTAAACCGCCACACCCACTAAACAAGGATATGCATTAGCTTTAGGTAACTGTTTTCTTCATAAGTAGTTCCACGTGAAATTATACCTAAACAAATATTTCCTTAAGAAATATACTAAATTTTACCAAAAACATCAAACTTACTTTAAAATTAACACCCAGAAGATGCTGATTTGGTGAAGGTGACAGAACCACCTAAAAATGTACCTAGTGCTTCGAATAAAAAAGAATTTTTAATATCGCTTGCCAATTTTTGAATAGGTATCCTCTAACTCCTGACCTGCCATCATCACTCGACATGAGGTGATGAAATTTGAGAATGGGTCAAAATATTGAATTTTTTTTTTTCAAAAATTTCATTCCTTAAATCTTTAGAGGCCTCCACAGAATCCTATTGGCACATCGGCGTGTGAACTAGTGTGTGACCAGAGCACATCCAATTTATCAAACTTAACTTTTGCGTAATTTGCCATTTAGCCTGTCTTTACAAGAAGAATGCATCGCCTTTAGTGATCTTCCTTCAAAGCTTAGTGAAGGGTTTCGGATCGAAATCGAGTCGCCTGGAGGTTATGTGCTTAGTCTGTATAACAGTATATATCAAGTCTCGACATAGGTTTTGGAGCCACCAGAGCTCCTAAGTATTATACGGAAATGTATTCCTCTGCGTCAACAATAAAAAAAAGGTTCACCTACAAGATAGAGACGCTGTACCAATTACGACTTTAAAAAAGGCGAGAAGTTCCAATTCTGCCACCTGTCTTTTTTTTGCTTTTAAAGATCGCATTCTATCACATTGCTCACTAATTTGTATCTGTTGCCGAAGAACGTTAAATTTCTAAAAACAAATAAATATCCATGATCTCAACCGAGCCGAGGCACTTCTCAATCTAGGCGAGGCGAGCAACTGTCGCACGGAAATTAAGAGTTTCCTCCCATTCATCCTTACTATTGGTAATTGAAATTAGGCGCGGTCACCTTAGACTGCCGTTGCAAATTATTCTCAATGTCATCAAATTCTATTATCAACGGAACGGTCCAAAGGTTGGTATTTGAATTATTCGTTACCTTCCATGGACTTCACAATTTCACTTTTAAATAATAGCACATATTCTACTACGAATGTCTGTATCTTCTCTTATTTAAATAATAATTTAATGAATTGTGGCCTTTTTACGTTTAGCTGAAATCTTTGGACTAACGCGCCAGTGCTTACATAACTCCCATGCATAATGATGGCAATTCTTTGGCATTACATTTTTGAGTGTTCTGGATAGTCTTATATTTCCTAGCCTCTTTTAGACCTTATGACTTATGCCATAAAATGTAGATGGGTAAATAGTAGCAACGTTTACATGTGTCATAAAACTTGAAACGCTGTTATGCTATTTTAAAAGTGTTACTTGTTTTCAAATGTTTAGAATATTGTAACTGCGTAGGTTCAACGCCAACTGCGAAGGCCGATTTGAGTTCTGACCTCCGCCGTCTATCTCATTCTATTGTCATTAGATACAAAATGTGGTGTAATGAGTCTATTTCAAGTATCTACACTTATAAATGTAATAAGCACGATTTTGTTATTCCTATATAAATGAGCTATACAAACTGACACATAACATGTTGTGATTGATTACTTACTGACTGGTTTATCAATCATTCATCAATTTGTCAAGTAGACAGACTCTGAAGCTATATATACATATACATATAGAAAATTCAATAGAGAGATAGTATGTCTGTACAATTCTACGATATCCCCTTGTTTTCCAACATTATTATAAACCTAACACACTGTGAGCTCCTGCGTTATTTAAAGAAACACCGCCAATACGGTTCCCGTCAGGGACATTCGGCTAGCCAACTTTTAACCTACTTAACTACCCGCCAATGCCACCCGCATTGGCGATTAGTCTGGATATAGCGAAAGACTTTGGTCGGGTCTGGCATATGTGCTGCCAAATTATACAATTAGATTACTAGTTTTTTTTAGATCGTAAAATCAACATCGTTGTCGACGATGTACGCTCGGTGTTCCACAAGGCTGTGTTCTGTCTCCGACGCTCTACCTCCTACATATCAAGGATATGTTTGTACGCTTACCGCCACACTATTGAGATATATAGAGTGACATTCAGTTCCGAACCCGTGGTCTCTTCACTGTCGCACTGAAGATTAAATTAGCGTCCATAAAGCTGGGTGTGGTCAGTAGAACGAAGTACTACTTAAGTCAACGCAGCTTCAATTATAGATGGCGCATGTCCGACGGTACATGTAGTACTACTCTCACTACTAATTTACATAACAATATACAATAGTGTTAGTTATTTACATTAGCTTCAGATAATTGTAAACTAAAAGATGTAGCTCTAAGAAAGTTTTGTCTGCCGACAAACCGTTATGCAGTTTGGAACAATTATGTTATGTAAGCATTTTTGTTTAAATACATTAAAAAAAGTTCGGGACCGCATTCGAAGTAGAGCAATTGGACTAATTAATGACCAAGTTATTTTCGAATTGTTTGATACTTTGTCAATTACACGTTCTCCATCTTCGATCGAATTTAGAACGGAGAGTGTTTCGAGCATTATTCTGCTTAACACCCGCAGCGAGAGTTATTAATAGTATCATCTTCACCACGTCGATGCCTCTAAGTCTGTTTTAGGGTTAAACTTCCACTTGAGGTTGGTTTACGGATGTTAAAGATATTAAAAAAGGTACTAAATAAAAACCGATGAAAAAATAAATAAAAACCGGTTATACCAAAACTTTGTCACATCACTAGCGAGATTTAAAAATAGAATAGCGCTACCAGCATAGCTCTCTCCGGCCCTATATTAACGAATTACTTCTCAATTGTGGCCCTTGTTGCTCAATTGACAATTTAGTCGCTCGAGACGAATGCTCTAACAATTTACTTTTGACGGCCTGAATTATTAACACTTACAGTGGTCATTGAAACTATTCATAGCGTATTATTTTTATACTACGACTGACGGTCGTTTATGATATACGACGCATAACCAGAGACAAGTTAGGATCGGTTATTCAATACAAATATTTTCTGTCCAATAGGTCAATGCCGTAACAGTTCTAAAAATCCTATAAATACTGATATAAAAGAGTATTAAATATACAAACATAACACTCATTTTGTCCTAGGGCAAGCATGACTAGTGGCTCTTTCGTCATAAGTAGCTTGTAGACACGAGAACTTAGATATGATTGACCAAATTTTAGCATCCCAGGTAGGACGTATATAAAATACGAGCATAAAACACACTTTCTTCAGATCTTAAAGAGCGTATCTCGTCATCATATTAAAAGCTGCTTTTGCAGAACTCCTGTGTGTATTTTTTTTTGGCCTTGTCTCCTATATTAGCTATGTTCTTTACATTGTTTGGCCACTTAGTGCTCCTAAGCAATTATTACTAATTATGGCTGTCGTGTAAGATAATTAGCTAGTGGATAATTAACTCATCCGTTAGAAAACAAATGACTACGGAAGTGCTAATGAGGCAGATTAGTAGCCGTGTAGTTATGGCAATGTCTTAGTTACCTTGTTGTATTAGTAAATATTATAAATAGATGTATGCTCGGTTAAAGATATGCTTGTATGGCCTTAAATATAATGTAAACAGTAAACTAACTAAAATATCTTCCTATATATACGTTCGAATATTACTTACTGATAAGTATCTTCGTCTATTTACACATAAAATTTTGTTTATTTTAAATGTATCCGAAAGGTGTCTATTTCGTAGATAATTTACCTCTATAAATATGGAATATAGTTGATTTATAACTTTAATAAGAGCGTATAAATACAGCGTAACTTGCTTTTTACTAAAATTCTTTTCTACAATAAAAAAAAGTTAGTAAAATCAATCAATCTACATCGTTGGTTAATCTTGTGAATATTTTAGTGGTTATTATTCCCGTAGCGTACCGTATCTTGCCCATTATACATATTAATAATGCTGTTTCAATATTTGCTTGCGAAACCTCCGTCGTTGTCAATTCTGCGCATATAAGTATTATAATAATACTTTTGAAGTTAGGTTATTATATATCTACCTAACTACCTACCTACCGTCGTACCTACGTCGATTACTCGCCGCCGTATTGACCCCACTTATAAAACGTATTTATGCATACATAACATGCATTTAGAGCAACCCACACAGGTGAGCGGGTCAAGACAATAACACGATGTCAACATGACATCACGAGCGATCTAAATTATGAATTGAGACAATTGGTTAATGTGCGAAGCGACAAAACTGATTTACAAAAAAATATCTCGGAGAACAAATTGATTTTAAATGAGCAGTAACAATAACAGCTATGTCATTAATGAATATTGGAGTTATTTGTTTGAGAAATGATACAAGACGGTATTAAAAAAACCGGACAAGCATGAGTCGGACTCGCATACCGAGGGTACCTACCATGCCGACCCCTGTGCTGCTTCTGCATGGAAAGACAACATATAAATCTGTAATGGTTTTTTAATGATTACTTATTTTTAGTACTTTTATAGCAGCAGAATCTAAGTAATTGGGTTCCTAACCCATTTATAATAAGGGTACTGTGCATTTACGTCTCCTCCGCACCTTTTATGTTTCACTTCAGAGTCATAGTCGTTGGAGTAGATAAGCTATTGAGTGTCGGAAAAATCAAAATGAATACTAAAAAGGACTATGTGTATACAATATAGTCTTTATTGGTATTCAAAATGATTACCAATAAAGGTTTTCTTAGAAGAAACGCATCAAAATTATAAATTTCAATTAATGAATATAATTATTATCGGTTGATAACGAAATGTAAGATTTTATTTATGCAAGAAAAAATGGCACCTTGCTTAGATTATTATTGAGAAACCTTTTTTAATTCCTATTTTCATTATCTTACTCGCTTTAGGATGTTTCAGTATACCTATTGCGATGTTGTTTGATACTATCTCAACCAGGAACCGTTTTGGTAATGGATTATTACTAAAATTCTATTTCTGGGTTTACGATTAAACCTTATCTGTACGTAGATAAATAAAGTGTATTGCAGATTTCCTATAAACAAGGAAATACAAACAAGTGGTTTAAACATATATCATAAAGACTTAGCACAAGAATATAAAATAAGTAAAATAGTGTATTGGCCTAGTATTCGTATTTTGTTGTGTACTTTTCTAGATGTTATTTTCCAGGATACCTTTGATTAAAGTTCGCTGGATCGAGCTGTTATTATTAGTGTATGCATGACCAAGTAAATGCATGTACAAACCAGGTCATTGCTATACTTATGGTCTATCATACTTTATTATTACTGCAAGGCGTCGCACGCCATCTCGACGCTACGCCCTATGGCGTGGTACTGAATATATGACTTAGTCAGCGAGGGACGAGGTGTCACATCTTACTATCACATAACAGGGGCCTGTATATATATGAACCTGGTTTATGTAGTAAACCGATACATTTATGATGTAAAGGATTAGCGCCGGATTAACCTCTGACGGGGCCCGGGACTTGGTTGAGAAGAGAGACCCTGTTATTGGTACAAAAAGGCCCGTAAACCATACAGAGCCAGATCTGCAGACATACATATTTTCTACCTGTAGTTCAAAATTGGTCCTTTGTCAAGTATGATTTAACATGTTTAATCCTCTCCAATGTCCCCAAAGTTACCATACCATAACCATAGACTGAAGAGCCTACTCCCAAACGCCAGTAAATTGTGTTTAAGACATGCATAATTGTTATGCAGATATGTATATGAATCTCCTATCCTACTAATATTATAAATACGAAAGTTTGTAAGAATGTTTGTTACTCTTTCACACAAAAACTACTGAACGGATTTTCATGAAACTTTACAGTAATATAGCTTTCATATCAGAATAATATAATATGTTAAAATTTTTAATAATTTTTCAAGTTTGAAATCCACGCGGGCGAAGCCGCGGGCGGAAGCTAGCCTTCTCATATAGAATACGGAGAAAATGTATATGTTATTCGAATACATATAGTTACAACATATTATATCCTTGCTCACCGTATAGCTATCGACATTTTGTAATAGCGAATCGTTTCGGCTCTATCTGGTTTAAACTGAACGTACTATTACGGACGTTATGAAACACTTAATTTCACCGATACGTCAGAAGAGCACTGCCACTTGAGGTAGGTCGCGAGCGCTAGCGCTGTCGAGTTCTAAGTTTTAGGTCAACCTTTTGACTCAATAGTGACTTAATATAATAGGAAGTAGGAACTCTTGTACCTAAATACTTAATCATTAATATATGATTAATAAATATTATATCTCAGTGTTTACCGTGTCATGGCCAAATGTACGGTTCTCATCATTCCGATAATGAATGATTTTTATGGGAAAAAAATAAGATACAAGTAAAATCGTACATTATATTCCATTGTGATCGCATATCTATCATATTGTATTGCTGCTGCTTATTTACTGTGACGTAAATAAATCATCCTACTAATATTATTATAAATGCGAAAGTTTGTATGTTTTCTTGTTTGTTACTCCTTCACGCAAAAACTTCTGAACCGATTTTCATGAAATTTGGCACACACATAGAGGGTAACTTGGATTAACACAGGATAGTTTTTATTCCGATAAAATGTTCCTATGGGATGCCATGGGATGATTTTCTAGTTTTCACGGAATCGAAATTTACGTGGATAAAACCGCGGGGAGCAGCTATTAATGAATATAAAGGCTTTGTGACATGGTTTCCGAGATTTACTTACCTCTTACTACAAAAATGTCTGATTTATGAATGCAAATGAAGCTCATTGTAGCAAACGCTATTATCGCGAAGCGTTTACTAACAACGGCGTATCTAGCATGTAGATAAATCACGATAACACAAAATATCATATAAAACTTTTAGTAAAATAGTATAAGCTAAACATACTGTATTATTGTATACATTTCCTGAAATGTATAAAATTCTAAAGCTATTTCGAACTCCTAAGCGACTAGACGTATTTTGACGAAATTTTTGTGCGTATTGAAGGGGATTTGAGAATGGTTTAGATTCCTCCTCCATTCACAAATCTGCCAGATGACGCTGCAGTCAGTATATCGAATATATAATTTATATTCATAATACTAACTGCAGCGCCATCTGACGGGCTTTGAATCTAAACCATCCCCTTCAATATACACAAAAAAAATTCGTCAAAATCGATCCAGTCGCTCAGGAGTTCGAAATAACTTTGGAATTTGAAAATTTCCTAGGAAATGTACCTATAATATTCCTATATTTCATACATTTCCCGTAACATATTATACACTATACATTGTGTCTCATGTCACAAGTCTTCAACCAATGCGTGCTCCTCTAAATAACACTTCAGAAGAAAAGATAGCAGATGAGTCAGTAAGGAAGCCGCGTTTAGAAAGCGAATTGTTGACTATTCACCAGCTGGGAAGACGATATATGTGCAGTAGCCGGTCCGGTATGGACACGAGTAGCAGCAGATCGGTCGTCTTGGCGTTTATTTAAGGAGTGGACGGATAAAGACTGATTATGATGACTATATTATTATTGTGTGTGAAAATCTTTACATCACTTGTAAAGATTCTGAGAGGTCAAAGTATTTTCCTGCGTGAAAAGCGCGCTCTCATAAGAAGATTATTAGCATTTACGAAAAATGAACGTACACTTTTGACTTAAAAGAACCAATCATTAAACTTTGCCAATTGTAGCAATGTCTATGCTTCTATAAAAAAAATTAAGTGCATAATAACAGCCAAACTATTTTAAAATTAAAAAATCTACAAAGTCACGAGAAATTTTGTGGATCTGTTGTGATATTTATTGCTTTTTACACTAAATGATCTAAGCTTTTTACACGAATATATGTAACTGGACTCATTTTTCCTTCAAGGTTGGCAGTTATAATTTAAATTAGGAACCGAATGGATTTTTTTTAGCTGTATCGCTTATAAACAATTCAATTCATAGCCGGTTCTTATCAGTTATCGTCAAATCGATACTCAGATACTCAATTGGCAAAAATTTTGCTACGCTCATTGTTCCCAGTTAGCGGCCAATATGACAGTAGTAATCGGTGCTTTCATCTAAAAATATCCTCTTATTCATCAAATTTATCTAATATGTATAGAATGAGTGGTAAAGTTCCATAATATCTATGATAATATCGCATGATTTATTTATACGATGTGCAGTGCGAACCGAATCGATAAAACCGATTTAACTAGCTCGTCACTAGTCGCTTGACGTTGCGGCTGTGAGTGTTCGAGCCTCGATGCACTACTGCGAGCCGGCCTCCGCCGCGGCAAACCAATTCGAACCGGTTTTGATCCAATCGACAAGCGCGTTTCACTCTCAGCCAATCAGACGCCATTCCGTTCAGTCGCTTTTCATTCCTCCTGTCGTGGGCCGTGGCGTAGCATTGTTTGTGTTTTTATTTTCGTGCACATTTACAGCTGACTAACCCTAATTTTCTTTCCGCTTTAACCGGTATTATCTCGTTGTTCGACATATCCTTGCCAACGTTTATAAATAATCTGACTTCATAAAATATCGCATTGATAACTTCCATTCCAGCGAGGACATTGAAGATAATGTTAGACAAGTGAATAGATATTCGGGGACAGTTACAATAGTGCGCGTTCGTCGGCTGTAGTGACCAATGATTGTTGTGGGGGCTCGCGATATAGCTATGGTGGTATCCAAAGGCGGAGCATACCCTATTGGATCTGGCGCTTTCATTTTCTTCAATTTGACCAGACAGGATTATAGCTGACGAGGAATATGCTCGTTCTCGAGCAGAGACTGAGTGCGCGGCATTTAGGTCGTGGGGTGATTCTAAGAGCACGTCTAGTGCATGGTGTTGAAGCTCACGGATGGCGTATGAAGTTTAGTTTGCTGAAAACCGAAGTGGAAATCGAAGCAGACCCCGAAACGTACAGGGAGATAGCGAGGAAATTGAGAGCTGCGAACGTATTTGTTAGACCTTTTCGCTCACGTTTACCGTAAATATAATTTTTATATTACCTAAAGATATGAAACTGTCATCATATTTGTAATTCTAAAATGTCTGTAGATTGGTATTATTGTGGCACACTTACATAGTCCGTCAACTATTCTTATTATAGTAAATCTTAAACATTACTTTTGACAATATTATTATTTATAATATTATTAATATTGGGTACGTAATGCATATTTTCTTGTTAAAATGTAAGTACTGATCTGCTGGTCCAGGATTATCTGTATGTCGCTATATCTTGGATACTATTTGTTCTAAGAGACCAACATTTCCTAGTTCCTTGTATTAATACATACAAATAAAATCATAGGAAAGACAAAACTGTACATTGAATATTTTTTTAAAAGAATACTTGGAGCATGATCAATAATGAAGCAAAAAATATAGTTTTTACAATTTTTGTCTGTTTCTCTGTATGCATGTCCAAGCTATACTCAGAAAGTACTGCATCAATTTACTTCAAATTTTGCCTGAATGTTACTAACAGGTTGGGTTGGGCTACATAATGCTATCACCTACTGAAGAACCTGTGAATCTTTCATTCGGTAGAATTGAGAACCCATTTTTGAAGTTCGATATCCATGCAGGCGAAGCTGCGGGCGGAAGCTAATCCATGTATAAAGCCAAATATTTTGCTGCTAAATAAAATATAATATTCATTGTAAAAAGTCAGTTAATTGATATGTGATATTTGCTTCACATAACCAATATTGGTTTTTATTGGAAATGATGAGCAAAATGTTACAGGAAAGAGACTTTTTCTTGCTACTATTCCGAAGAAGATAAGAGACAGCATCTTGAAAATGAGTACTGTGAAAAAAGTTTTTATACATAAGTTGGCAAACATAGTTTTCCTCTATTATCATCTATCTTAATTAGACTTGCTCCTTCATGTCAGGAAATCCAGCTGAATGAGGGTACCTACAATGGCTCACTTCAAATTTGAACTGGCCATACTGATTATATTGTCATTGGATCTTATTACAGGTCACTGTTGACAGCAAGTTAATTTATTGTCATTTGTTGTTATAAAGTAAATATCATAAAATTAGCCCCTTCAATATTTACTTTCTTGTGGTTGATCGTGAAATCCTATATCATTTGGGTCAACAATGGACAATGTAATATGAAATTTTTCCTTTAAACATCACAAGGTTATAATGGCATTGACCATAATTGATGTCAATTGTAAATTTCTTACATTTTCATATATTCATCAGCTCGCAATCCTATATAGAGTAAACCTGATACTTAAACACAAAATTACTTATCTACATAATTTTCTTGGTATATGATCTGAAGTAAATCCTCATAAGTTTTCTTACCTATTAGGATTTATTTCAGACCCTTAAGTCATATTATGTCTACAAGAATCAGTATTATTAAATATAGTTAGTCATTTATTATTAGAGCTACAGTAAACATTCTTTGTTTATGATAAAGATGCGAATGGTAATGCCTTTTAGTACATCTTTATTCAAGAATAGTATCAATACAATTTACACATTTTTTTTAACCTAATGTGAAATGTATGAAATACTTGAAGCTTAGCTAAAAATTAAGTGTGTCCAAGTAAAAACCCTTTGCATCATTATCAGCCGGAGGATGTCCACGGCTTTTACTGTATGAGTATAACTCTATAAACTTGACCTATACAAACAAGAAAAATCTAGTTCTGTTCTATTAATAAAATACAGAACTATGTTCTCTACAGCTAGAGTACTTGAATATGTCATATTAAATTTTGACAGTGGCATTTGCAAGCTCTGGAACGTTCTAGCAACTTCCTCCTGATGATTTATCCACTTAGCCAGTACTTTGGACATCCCGCTGTTTAACTCTCACTATTTCATTTATATCAATAGTTTGCTAATGCATTAGAAAAGATTTATAGAAGTGGAGATGGGTGATCTTATATTCTTTAAAATAAATTACATTACAACTACAAGTTTCAGCTCATCTATCATTGTTCTCAAACATGGTTCTCTTTCTTGCAGTGTCACACCAAAAGCTGTTGCAAGTCCTATACTGGTTAATAATCCAGTTTTATCCCAACCTGGTGAGTAATATTCACTAATTGTTACTTGTTCTGTTTGACAATAGATTACAATCTTGTCTGTTAAATAAATAGTTTGGGCAATCTGGGTGTACCAGACTAAACAAACAATTTATATTAATTTAGGTTCTTCATAGGCAAATCTCTGTCATGTATGTCATAGGATGGTTGAGTAGCAATATGAATCCAGAACTGGCATAATGTTCTCTTTCATCCAAATACTCGCATTTACGCTAGTTCTAAACATTAAATGTTATAATGTTTCAAATATAATTTTTCGCAGCTGCAGCAGAATGTCCATTATAAGTTATGAATTTGATTTAAGATAATGATATTTTTTTACAAAGACACGAATTTATTAGTTTATGTCCAGCAGTGGTCAAAAAGGCTGATGATACTTTTGGGTTGTAGTTGAATGTTTTAATGATTTGCATTTGATGGACAATTGTATTCTTTTCTTTACAGCGATTCTATCATCAAACAATCAGATGAAGCCACTGTTTTGTCAAGAGTAAGTAGCCCTTTTGTCTTTCCTTAGTCATTTAAAGTCAACATATATTACATGTTTATACTTCAATATAACATGAATATCTTGTTACTGGGCATATTTCGATGTACTTTTATGTAAGAATGGTGTTCAAAATTCTTCAGAAGTTTTTTTAAAGCTGTTTTTAACTACTGTTTAGTAGTTAAAAACAGAAGTAAATTAAAATCAAAGGTTATGACCATCTCAGAACAGGAATATAATGTCACTTTTTTTATCAGCGGGGGTGACGTCAAGGTGAACTCCCCTCCCTGTCACTCTCCGGGAGCTATACTCCCCGACCTCCCACATTCCACTGAAGACTCTGATAAGGTAAGGACTGTGATATAAAAGAAAAAATGATTTTATTGGTGTAAGAAGTAGTGCCAGCATGGCACTATAGGCTAATGGAGCCTGCACGACCGGTGTAGTAGCTCTCGCACACTGCACACCATCAGCTGACAAAATAATGCACCCAGGTTACGTCAGTTTGTCGTGCACGTGCTCATTGAATTTCTCATACCTATACATACCAATAATAGAGACCAATAGAATAAAACCAAAATAACGTAATCCAAAAATTTCATCTGAATTCATTACGATCTGCAAACCTTAAACGCCTTTTTCTCAACTTTGCCACTTTTGGGTTGCGTTATTTTGCCATGAGGGGGCAGACTGCCGTAAAGACCACTGACTTTCCGGTGGCTTATTGAGCGTGGTAGGGCATGGGGGGTAACACATCTGTATGTGTCCTCTTGTTTCTGCGAGTTGACAAAACTACTACACTTTTTTTTTTCAAATATCTCATTAGTCAATGTTCAACATTACAGAGCTATGGACTGTCAAAGGACGCGTCTTCGTCGGAGACGCAGGCGTGGCTGACTCGCCACCGTTTCACGCAGCATGTGCCCACCTTCAACAATTTCTCCGGGGCTGACCTGCTCAGGTACTGCTTGTTACTTATACCTATATGAGTACTAAAGCCACATAAATGCTTTAGTAAGATGTTAGTTAGTGCCATGTTGCATAGCAGTCGAATCGGGACGACTGTCGGCACAGGACACATCGACCGGGGAATTGTCCGCGGTTGTGGTCGTACTCATACATGTCATGCTGTCATGAAGTTTTGGGCTATGCTGTCAGGTTTCGTGCGGTTATGGTTTATTGACACGAAGGCATAGCTATTTATTTTGAAAGTCTTTAATGTGATTTTTTATAATATGTAATAATAAATAATATAATAAATATGCCTGTGAAAACGTGAAAAATTAAAAAGCGAAAAATTCTGATTATAATAGTGTATTTTTATTTATTCTACTGTAACTGAGGTATTTGTTTCTTTCTCAGGCTGTCCCGTGACGACATCATACAGATCTGCGGTCTGGCCGATGGCATCCGTTTGTTCAACGCTCTACATGCCAAGTGAGTACTCGCTCTTATAGTTTTTGTACATGTGAGGATCGCACAAGAGACGTAGAGTATAATGCCAGGGATAGCTACTTCATATCTAGCCAATGTTTCGTGCCAGTTTGGTACTTGGTAAAATATAATATGTGGAATTTAATTTAAACAACTATTAAGTTATACGGTTATATTTGAGCTTCTGAAGTTTTACGTCAATCACTCCGGTACAGTCTGCTACAGCTGCACTCCGGTACAGATATTTATTTATTTATATAATAATAAAATGTGTCAACAGTAAGTTTAAATTTCTTCAGCTTCCAAACAAATACGACCTTACAGAACAAGACACCCGTTATTTAGTTAGGCGTCAGACCGTTTTAGCGTTTTGTTCCCACAGACGCATCGAGCCGCGCCTGACGCTGTACGTGTGCGGCGCGGGTGCGGGCGGCGTGTATTCGGCGCTGTACCTGCACGCGTGCCGAGCGCACGAGCTGCTGCTCAAGCTGCGCACGCTGCTCGGTGCTCAGGTACGTCCGTGACACGTATAAGTGCACGTTCGTGTACACGCACGTACACACACACTCGAATGTACACACATATACAGACATTTTAATAAAGTTGTTCTTGTATCACATTTCGTGGAAAAACAGGTTCTCAGGTTGTAGTTATTCTATAATCGGTATAATTACATATTTAAGTTAATTTGCTAAGATTGTATTTTCATCAAATCCAAGGCGATGTCTACTATTTATGGGCATTAAATTCAATGGAAAATGGTAGACTATCAAGTTGTAATATAAATAGATAAACATAGAATTTTCATATCAGGCATCTTAAATTTTATCCCATTTAAACGTATACATATGGCTTATTGTCTCTTAAGCCTTGTTCGCATTGGTCGAGTAATTTAGTCGAGTAGCGAGTAATTTAGTAGCTAAACGTGTCTGAACACCAAAAATTTAGCCGAGTAATTAGTCAAGTCGATAGATTTCATTCAATTTTTTCGGGCGAGTAGCACCCCCCACCGTGCGTCCCCGCTTACTCGATCGCCGGTGAACAGGTCCGAACACGTCGATTTAGTCGAGTGATGAGTCCAAAGGTCGAGTTGAGCTGTCAAAGTATCCATTGTTTGTTTTTATTAATCTCATAAATTATTATTCCCCTATTAATATATTATTATTATTATTATACGATTTATTATTATTATTATACTCTTCAATTATAAGTGTCGAGTTCCAAATATTTGGAAAACGAATGTTTATGGAACATGAAGTCGCCACTTTATAAAAATAAACAAATAAAACAAATTGCATAATTAAATTTAGAAAAAGAATTAAATATTCCCGGAGAAAATGAAATTAAATTGAAAATAAAAAACATCAGGTTAGTAGGTAATTAATTTTATTTCAAAGCATTAACAACATTATTTTTAGTTATGATAACCGTTGCGTTTTACGTTGTTCATCTTGCTGATCTCAAATTACTTATGAACTGTACTCGCTCAAGGTGCGAACGATATTTGGTCGAGTCGAGTAGTTTAGCTACTAAATCGATACTCCACTAGACTAAATTACTCGACCAATGCGAACAAGGCTTTATACATTAAATTAGTATGATTAATCTAGTGTGATGTTTCATTGAACTGTTTTTGTTGAAGGATTGTGAAACGGTGCTGGTGTCTGGTCCGAACGGCGCGAAGGTTCGTCTGACGGACGAGCTGGTGCGCCACTTGCCCGACCACTCCATGTACCGCCTGGAGAGGATGGAAGATGGCTCGCTGCTGCTGAGTCACAGTGGCAACTGACAACACCACTGGTTTTGGACACATAGATCATGTGAGGTTACGTTCAGATCAAACATGCACCAACGACAAGAAGTCTAATATGTCAACAATGGTGGGACTGTTAGATCATAAGAAGTTATGAATGGCTTTGCTGAACAAATGTATCAGGGACAAGTCAACTCCTGGACTCCGTGACAATCGTCAGACTAAAGGTCTAGGTTGAACTCACAGAAAATTTACGGATTATAATATGAGCATATAATGTATCTCATATTTATAAGAAAATTATATAGGTAAACCCTATGACGTCCAGGCAATATAGACAATAGCTATACTTTGTTTGTGGCTTCATCATGAGAAGGAAGTGAATAGAAGATGTAGAAGCAATTCTATCCCAAAAGAAATTAAACAAGAAACTGCAATTTCTTGTTTTTCCAAAAGAGACGGGAATCAACATACATAAAAATATCCCGCTCTGGCAGCTAATGGTTATCAACATAGCGTAGTTTAAAGTTAGTTGTGTTACTGTGGAATAGATTTTAATTACTAACATTATCACCTCATTCGTCATATTATGTTAACAATTATTTCGTTAAGTTGCATGCAAATGCTTTATCCAAATATATTATGCTATTATACTTGCCTATTACATATAGGTCTATGTTATGTTGTTGTAATATGTTAAGTTATTATTATAAGATTATTTGTAGTTATTTAGCTATAGTTTTGGGTTTAATATTAAAGTGATCATCGTGATCAGTTGCAAATTGTGTGAAGATTAGATTCTGATAAGGATTTTAATCAAACATTGGCAATAAATGATATTTGCTAGAGTAATGAATATGCTAATTGAAATTTATACTTTCTGAACGGAATAGACGACCAGGCTGGCGCAGTGGTACAGGGCTCGGATAAGTGGAGCATGTTGCGCCAGGGGTCGCGGGTTCGAATCCCGCCTAGGTCATGGATGTTTATATATGTATTTATATGTATATCTATAATAAAAAACTTAAATATTAAAAAAAATTCTTAAATTGATAAAAAATAGTAAATATATTACCGTTGTCTAGTACCCGTAACACAAGTCCTTACGGTACTTAGCACGGGGCTAGGCTAACGTGGTGTGTAAAGTCCACAGATATTATTATTTATCTCAAAGTAGTCAATTACATGTTACTGATGTACAGAGGTTTCCTTTACCTCAGTACGCTTGCAAATTAGAAAATCAATAATTATATTTAATTTTCTTTTGAACACCTTAACCAGAAAAGGAAAAAATGTTACTCAGGATTTGATACATGTACAATATTTTTCTTATAAACATTTAAAAGAATGACTTGTGTCAACCAAGACATGATATTGCTTTACAGTAACTTTGACTATTGGAATATTTTGTTTTAAATGGGACCATCATTCACCACATGTTGTCAGACAACAGTTGCTTTTGAATTTTAAAATAAATAATTATTTAAATAGTTTTTGATAAGGTTGAGTTTATGTAATTATTGAATATCTTGTATCAAAGTATAAGAACTTGCTAATTGTACTCAATATTATTAACACCAAAAGCAGTACAAGTTAATAATTATTATTAGATTTATTTTAAACATTTTAATTTATGAATAAGGCATAATCAAGCAAAGAGAAACCGTATGAATACCATATTATGTTTAGTTGTAATTTGTTAATAAATTATAAGTGTATACATTATATTTTATTTTAAGCACATAAGATTGATTGATATTCTAAATGTTAGTAAAGATTCCCTACATATGTCTAAAGGGCTGTCGGGCGTTCTGAAGGCTTTGACTAAATATAATTTAGTTAGAGTACATGTTTTAATATTAAATATATGGTTGTATGTTTTATTATGTGTAATAAGTTGTATCACCGCAGCTGCAGATATCATTGCATTGCTTCGTCTGCTTGTGATGGTCCCTAGCTTCTCCATGAGTTTCTAACTTCAGTGTTATAGTGTATCTTAGGATGTGTATCAATGAAATGAAACAAGTTATTATTTCTAATACTTGTCGGACATTGAAGCTGGGTTATCTTGACACATAGCTATATTGCTATAAGTTATGTCGCTGCTCAGCTAACTTGTTAGTGAAAAGTGACTGCTTTATTACCAAATTACCTTGTCGTGGATCAGAATATCAATATCAAGACTAATTATAACCTGCCTGATAGGCCACAGGTGTTATCAAAGCAGGAGTGAATATACAAGTATATATTATGTTAAAACTGTATAAAGAAATAGAGGTGCCTTATGTAGTGCCTTTTCCAAGCGCTAGTTGTTAACGGAGTATTAGCTATAGGTTTACACTATACATGTAATGATATATAATGCATAGTATTTTAGTAAATAAATGTGTTACATTACCATTGTCTTTTATTTACAATCCCAGCCAAAGAAGACGCCTTGTCGTAAAGTAACTGCAATTCAACTTGTGTTTAAATATACATAATGGCATGCGCAGACGAGGGACTTTTGTCCGCCAAAATAGAACGCTTACAACTATGGTATGGAGTAACCACCAACGAGGGATTACAAGTACCACGTACAATAAGTCCCCCGAATACGTGCAGAGAGAAGACAGGACAAAAGTACGCGGGAGTCCCCGAAAGAAATAAAACTAGTGACTAGGCGAAGCAACGCACACTGAGGACTTTAGTCCCTGTTGCGCTCTCGAGAGTGAGGCACGTTCATACATTAATTGAACCATAACTTTTGAGAAGGAAATAACGCCACTCCTACCCAAAATGACTTGTTCTAGAAAGTCTTCATTTTGAGTGGACTTATCGATTAGTGTCAAGAGAGAAATAAAAACCTCACTGTACACGAAAATACTAGCGGTCAAAATATCTACAAGTTTTGAGAAAGAAATAACTCTTGTATTTATTCCTTTCTCAAAACTGATGCGACGAATTACTATACAAACTATGTCCAACCTTATAGCATTGTATTAGAGCTGTTTTGTTTGCATGATTATACATTTTGTTTTGAACATGGAAGACCATTCAAAACATGGATCCGGCTTTAAAGGAGCTCCATGTTTTCAGTGACGTCTGCGGTGGCCAGAACAGGAATAACACCCTACTAAGATTCTTCTTAACCCTCATTACTCTAGGTCGCTTCAAAAAATCTATTAATACTTCCCCATAAGGGGACACTCTTTTCTACAATGTGATAGAAACTTTGGTACAGCTAAGAGACTGATCAGAAGAGAAGACAGAATATACACTCCAGATGAATATAATACAATGATCTCCGGTGCCAAGAAGACAGGTTTTGTCGTAACAAGTGTAAAGTCAGATGATATTTCAGATTTCAAAAGCTCTGGGGGAGTACTGGGGTAAGTACTACAAAAAGACCTGTAAATTCATCGACAAGACCACAACGTAGGTACTTGATTTCTAAGTATAGACATCTCGAATATTCATCCAATAACAAGGGATACTTGGCTGCTCATGAATATATTGACGGGCTAATAAAACACATATTCTTACTACAAAAACCTAATACACGTCTAGAACTGCCTTCCACTAAAGCCTTTAATAATAAAGTACCTATTAATAACAAGAAAATGGACGACTTTTATTTTGAAATTTAAGCTTATATCAATACATAAATTTTGAAAAGGAAATAAGTCCATGACTAAAAAGGAAGTAAATCATGAAAGACACTAAGTTATGTTGCAACATTCGTTAAGCCCTATACAGAGAATTTGTATTCTCTGTCTACGCCTAAACATTATTTCATTAGTAAGTCAAAACCCTAAAAAAACTCAAATGTCCGAGCTAGTTTAGCTAGTTTTATTCGAGTTCCCAAAAAATAAGATTTTGTACTTATTTCCATCTCAAAAGTTGTGATTCAAATAACCCCTGGAAAACATCTTCAAAAACTTATTACTGAAGAGAATTTTTGTCTATAACCCCCTCAGGATTGCAAAAACCAGTGTGATCATGTAAAAAACTTAGAATACCAATTTTATGATCACGATGGCTGCATAAGGAAATTAGGAACTTATATTAGGTAAACATAATGTTATACTGGGTACGTTTCGGGCAACAAATGATTTTTGCTCCTGTTGAGTACTCAGTAAATCCGCGGGGGACTAAATAAAATATGGGATCAACCAGTTGGTTAGATTGGAATTATTCCTTCATCGAGTTCCATTCTGCACAACTAGTTGGTCCGTTTAGTTGATCAAAGTGGAAAGACTGTTTTTATTCGTTGAGCGTAGGTACTTTCTTCTCCGCCGCGGACAAAAAACCCTCGTCTGTGCAGGCCATTAATGTATTATAATTTACAACATCAATATAGAGAATATTGACGTTATAATACATTAATGTCTACGATCTTAACTGAACAGACGCACTAAGACAGAATTACGATTCGCCTTGTTGCTAAGTTACTAATGAACACGAAAGTGCATGTTTTAGCCTTAGACTAAATAAAAAGTATAGACGGAGCGTTCTCAACAGTCAAATGAAGCCAGTTTTTTGACAACCTTAAAACATGTGTGCGCTTAGTGAGAGTTGTCGTGTAGTAAAAACTTATTACCCCAAAATATATCAATACGGACATGATGAATGGATAAGTAAATACATACGTTGGCATTTTCTTTCACCCCATTCAATGCGTCGTTCGAAACCTCGATTCCTTCTACGATGCGGCCACCTTTTTTAACGAGCATCGATTGGCGTCCGCCGCAGTTCATTATGAAATTTTTAGATGTGTTTTCAGCACTCTGATCAAGATTTCATACAATTTTTCGTGAGGACAAACGACAAATGAATGATACACAGGGGTATAGCACCTTTAAATTTTAATCTAAATATTTTCGTTGTGATTTAATATTTATTTTTAAGTTAAACAATAGTACTAAATGAGATGTTTTTTTATAATCGAATATCGA
>LUGF01059898.1:857081-869550 GCA_001625245.1 Calycopis cecrops
TGTTGGTCACATTTGTGAGAATGCCTGAACTAGGAAATCCTGTCTTTCAGGCTAAAAGAGCTACTCCATTTTCTATAACTATCATATTTTATCATTTATATAACAAACTTAACTTAAAAAAACATACTACTGTACTACACGAAACTGAGCTACCGTCACTCTTAATATTGTCAGTAGAAAACCACACAAATAAAAAAAACTGATTTTTTTTTCGGTATAGAATCAGAGATGGTTTTTGCTTTTACAAGACATTTTGACCCCCTTTCTTCCGATCGGGAAAAGATGGATATTAATTTGTTTTCAGCACATGCGAATGTATATGATACTAGCTGCGCCCCGCGGTTTCACCCGAGTAACTTTCGATCCCATGGGAATATCGGGATGAAAAATAGATGTTGGGCGATTCTCAGACCTACTCAATATGCTCACAAAATTTCATGAGAATCGGTCAAGCCGTTTCGGAGGAGTATGGCAACGAAAAATGTGACACGAGAATTTTATATATTAGATTATGCCATGTGTGTGAAGATTCCCTGTTTAGCTTAAAAATAATATTTCAATACCGACACAATTGAGTGAAGTACAGTTTAGTCATACAGTAATACAAGAATAATATACAGGCCAGTGAACTTTTACGGGGCTGTTGACGCAACAATGATGCCTGTGCGAAAAGCTGCATGTTCTGCAGCAGACGAATCCACTTTATATTCGTCTCCTACTGAATCATCTTTTTAGGGTTCCGTATGTCAAAGAGAAAAAACGGAACCCTTATAGGATCGCTTTGTTGTCCGTCTGTCTGTACGTCCGCGTCTGTCAAGACCTTTTTCTCTAAAACGAGTGAAGGGATTAAGCTGAAATTTTTGTCAAATACGGAGGTCAGTTACGTTTTGATGCCTTGAAAAAATCACACTTCTAAGTTACCGCAATAAAAAGTTATAGCCATTTATGCAGAAATTTTGTATGAAAACGCACTTTTTCGAAAACCTATAGGGTACTTCCCGTTGAGCTAGAATTCTGAAATTTGGCAAGAAGTAAGACCTTACAGTATACACATAGGAATAAATCTAAAAATTGGTAAATAAAATTTATATCACTGGGAAAATCATTACCAACTTATGCATGTAGTTCGTTTCATACTAAATGTATGCAAGCACCCGCATATATAAGTTTGTCAACTTGTCGCAGGGAAGTGTAATTTTCTCAACGTCTATTACTTCTGCTCATACCTCCCGTTCCTACGGAACCCTCGGTGTGCGAGTCCGACTCGCACTTGGCCTGGTTTTTTTTTATAGTATACGGGGGCTAAAGCAGTCGGAGCTATGTTCATGATTACCGACGCCCACAGAGATCCGCACAGAATGTATATCTATAGGTGCGTCGCGATAGTGGACTTAAATAAACAGTAATAAAATACTTTAATCTAGTATTATTACAACTTTATAGCTTCACAAATATCCTACTTATACTATATATATGTGACATTTCTTCTACTTCAGAAATTAGTCATAACTGTAAGAAGGTATAAAGGTTGGAGTCGACCGAGACGATGCCATTCTGCCGTGGGCACATAGACTTAAGACACCAAGAGGAGCAAGGAAAGGGGAGCTTTTGCCAAATCCTACAAATATTACAAATGCGAAAGTTTGTATGTTTGTTTGTTTGTTACTCCTTCACGCATGCTGAACCGATTTTCATGAAATTTGGCACACACATAGAGGGTTTTCGGACTAACACATAGGATAGTTTTAATAGCGAAAAAATGTTTCTATGGGATGCCATGGGGTGATTTTCCATTTTCCGCGGGATCAAAATTTACGCGGCTAAAACCGCGGAGCGAAGCTAGTACTTACTTAATAATTGCATTTTAGCTGAATACTTTTATTCAATGTACTGCGCCAAAGCTTGTCGAGATACCAGTTGAACAGTCAAGGACAGGTCAGAAGGCATTTTGCCAGCTGGCCAGCCCGTATTGCCTTATATGTGGCCGTTCCAAGCTCATTATGTCTAAAAACGGGTCAAGTGTGAGTTTGTATCGCGCTGGTTAGTTTGGATTTTATTTATATAGTATAAGAGGGCAAAACGAACAGTCGGAGCCAATTTCGCAACTACCTACGCCCATAGACATCCGCATATCCGCAGATGCGTTGCCCTCCTACATCCTCCTCCAAGGGCCACCGGCATGTAAGTACATATCGCACGAAACGCGGGTATCGCGTAAGCGAGACGTACCTCCCCGGTCGTGCCGGCCCAATTCGACTGCATGCATACATGCAGTTTGGCACTACCTCTTACTGAAGTTTTTTTAGTCTCGTATTCAAGGCGAGAAAAGCCCTCAAAATCAGGCCACAATTTTTTTTTATGATATAGGAGGGCAAACGAGCAGCCGGTGCCATTTTCATAACTACCGACGCCCACAAACATCCGAACAGAGGCTTTACAGATGCGCTGCCCTCCTTTCTCCTCCCACCTCCATGGGCCATATATCTGGTCATCAATAATAGTAGGTAGTATAACAGGAGTCGGTAAAAATGCTGAAAGTTAGAAAAGAGATTTTAAATGCTCTATTCTGACCAAAAAATATAGAATAATATTTGACGACCGGCTGGCGCAGTGGTACAGGGCTCGGATAAGCGGAGCATGTTGCGCCAGGGGTTGTGGGTTCGAATCCCGCCTAGGTCATGGATCTATGTATTATATGTATTTCTATAATAAAAATCTTAAATACATAATATTTCTTAAATTTATAAAAACATATTAAAATATTAAATATATTCCGTTGTCTAGTTCCCGTAACACAAGTCCTTACGGTACTTAGCACAGGGCTTGGCTAACGTGGTGTGTAAAGTCCACAGATATTTATTTATTTATTTATTTATATAGGCAGACTTGCGCACTGCGACAGTATACTCGCCGCTGTCACTGCAGATGATCTGCAGTCTATATTTTATGCAGGATTTTAGTGCAGTCGCTACACGAGCGCGACAGAACAATGTTTTCGAGCCTATCGTCCGCTTACTGCAAGAACTCTTAACTGACATTTACGAAACTATGAGAAATCATTTTCTTCATTAATAACACTATATTATAGTGTTATTTAATACACAATTGATTTTTCAAAGTTTTGTAAATGATTAATGAGTTCTTACAGTAAATCGACGCTATGTTTATGTATGTATAGAATTAAATGTTTTCTATTACAGACTGAAGGGTTTAACGTATTTTAAAGTACGAGATGTCCTTAGATTAGTCTAGATGCGTGTAACACTGGGCACAATAAAATATATTTTAATTAAATTTAAGATTTATGTTTTGAAACTAGCAGTGTCCCGCGGTTTCACCCGCGTTTAATTTCTAAGAAATCTATTTAAACTTCAACACCCTATTTCACCCACTTAGGGGTTGAATTTCTAAAAATCCTTTATTAGCGGATGCCTACGTCGTAACATCTACCTGGATGCCAAATTTTAGCTTGATCCGTCCAGTGGTTTGGGCTGTGCGTTGATAGCTGGCTATGTCACGTTTGAGTTTTATATATATAGAAGATGTAATGTTAGGTTATTCGTTATAATTTGGTGTTAAGCACATATCCACGTTGCCACATTCAAAAACAAGTACATAATTTAACATCGACTGAAACTTCGCAGAATTCACGAAAACGTGACTTGGTACGTAAACACCGACCGAATAGAAAATCCGGAAAACAAACATTACGATACGATACAATACGAACAAAATAGTAACTAAAGAAATCTATATTTATAACCCGTATTATATCCATACTTAGAAATTATAATAAAACCATAACATTAATATATTCAAGAAAAACGTAATAGGGCTTTAATGGATACGTTAGATGCCGAACTGATTATTATTTTTACAATTTTATGAAGGTCTATGTTTCACGTACCTTACGCAAAAACATTCAGAACGATTTCGATCTTAATCACTGGCAGATTTTCACTTTAATAACCCACTTAAAGACCTGATACATGTACCTACGTAAATGTTTGGAAGCGCGAAGTCTTCGCGCTAAGTCTTTACCTATTTTTGCCTAAGTCTTAGGCAAAAATAGGTTTCGAAAGTTTCCTTCTTCTGAAAGCAAAAACTTAACTATCGTACAACTAGCAATTGGCGTTAAATATGGCGTTCACCAACCTGCGTATAACATCTCATTTAATCAAATAATAAACAATTTGTTCTTCATAAAAACAGAACGAAACTCACTTTAATTTTGAATAATGTGCATGTATATTTTATAATTTCTGTGTCTTTAGCATACAAGGGACCGTACTTCCAGTAGTAAGTACTGTAAGTAATATAGTAAATAAGTAATAGTAAGTAATACTGAACCAAAAAGTGCGCCGCGTAAAAGTTAGCGAACCTCCGAGCCATAAGATAAACCATCAGACGGTACAGGTTTCACGTAAACTAAATCATAGTGCCGTTATGGGGCCAATGCCATCACTCGATGCAATTTGATGGCTTGAAAAAACATTGTACGCGGGTTATATAATAGCGGGGCCGGTTACTGTGGACTGTGTTGTGTGTATTATGTATAATACGTATACTTTATATTATTACTAGCGATGCTCAGCGGTTTCACACGCGTAAATTTGCGTGTAAAAATAGGTTTTTTTTTTTTTTTAATGATATAGGAGGGCAAACGAGCAGTAGGAGACATTTTGATGACTGCCGACGCCCACAGACATCCGAATAGAGACTATACGGATGCGCTGCCCTCCTTTCTCCTCCCACCTCCATGGGCCACCGGCTACTTACACACCGCACGAAACGGCTGTCACTTTACGCCGGTCTTGTGTAAGCGAGAGGTACCTCCCCGGTCGTGCCGTCCCAATTCGGCTGCATGCAAGCATGCAGTGTGGCACTACCTCTAACTAAATGTTGTATTCATTAGAAATATGCATAAGTGCGTCGACAGTTCTCATGCACAGCATATGCGTTAGAAGTAAGCAGCGAGCACAATATCCGACTGGTATCAATGCGGCTATCCGCGCATATGCGTCGTGCACGGCTCTGTCGACCTCCGAGGCGCCATCTGCGAGATAATCCAGGTCAGCGGTGCACCGAGCAGCTAGATCTCTGCTTTCTATAAATCTATACACATCTGGTACTATATTGTACTACTTGCACTTTTACTGCAATATTTTTATACTATCGTTATGGTATAAAGTATGTTTTACAATATATTATTTATTAAGTGCCGATTTTTCAATCCTCAGATAAAAGATAACCCTAGGAATAAACTATCGCTGTTTCGTTTTTTATTTCGTGATCAAGTGCGATGAGAATAATTTATTCCTGGGGTTAATTTTTATTTGACGATTGAAAAACCGGCCCTAAGAGTCCAAAGGTGAAGTTTCTGGCGTGTTAGAGAGGCAAAGTTAGGGTTTATAGACGCCCTATTTTGGGGGTACGAGTATTTTTTTAATAATATGTATAATCAATAATGTATGATCGCAATAGAGAGTGTGTTGTAATCAGTCCACGTTATTACTTACTTTTCTGGTATAATGATGCAACTAGGAACTTACTAATTTTAACTCTACTAATATTATAAATGAAAAAGTTTGTATTTTTTAATTCTTTCGTGCTAAAACTACTGGACTGATGTAGGCGAAATTTGGCAATGTGGAATGTAAAAGTTTTCATCCCGCGAAGCTATGAATCTATGTATGTCTGTTTGCTTGTTTATTAAAAACATGCATTTTTTTCTACAAAAGAAAGTTGTCTATTTATGTATTGTCGATAAATACAAACTGTCAACAATCTAGCGCAGTACACGATCATGTTGTTTGTAAAAGCATTAATTTTTAGTTAGAGATTTTGTTTGCCTTCTGAGCCAAAAAAAATGGAATGTAGCCATATCAAAGTAGCGCAAACAACTTATAAGATATCATTACGTATATTAAAATAAAATAACTAAATTAAAAGATATTGTTACATACAAGTATATCAAGTAGACAAGATTCTGTGAATTTTTTCCAAGGACGAATATTTTGTTACGAAATAAAATATATTCAACGTCTAATTGCTGACCGCACTTTGAAAGGGCAATTATTCCATTTATGTTCGCCAAGAGGAAACTCGACCCAGATGTCGGTGCAGGAGTCATCGGTCCACTACTGCAGTGAAAATATCACAGTTATGATACAATATCAATATTGTTAGGTTAGGAGGTAGTGGCCATGATGCATTGTCGAATGTGGTTAGCACGACCGGGATGGTACCTTTGGCTGGCTACGTACGTGTCGGTTAGGGTTCCCATCCGTCCGGGTTTCCCCGGATTTGTTCTAGTTTAGAGGGCTTCCGGGGAGCGTCCGGGCGGGGTTTTATTTGTAATCCGGATTTTGATTTGATTTTTAAATTATTGCTTTGATTCAAAACACTAAGACTAAAATTTTCAAGTTTGGAAAGAAATGTTTATGGTTACTAGAAGTAATTTTTTTTAAGTTCATCATTTAGTTTAAAATAGCATTAAAATAAATAATAATTGATTTATGACCATTAAAACTATATTTTATTCTTCTGAGTACCTAATGAAAAATACTATTTTCTAACGTCCGGTTAGGAAGCTCAGAAATCCGGGGTTCTTACGTGCCTTGTCCTGGTTGCCAGATTTTTGAGATGGCAACCCTAGTTTCGGTGGCCTACTGGAGAGGAGCGAGGAAGGAGGGCAACAACAATTATCTACGTCTGTGGGCTTCAACTGCTTGAATATGAACGTCCCGTGTCTTATCGTGTTAAATCTTATTCCAAATGATACAAAATGAGAAGACAATTCAGCAGTTCGATGAAATGTGTACGAGGAAGGCCAGACCAAGACAGAGCGCCAGATCGTGGCCTTGTGACATTTTTCCTTATAAATGATGTACATCTTTAGTTCAATTTTAGAGGCAAGTACTTCTCAGTACCGTGACTAACATCTTTTAAGTGGCGACCTGCAACTCGTTCGAGATCTGCGTATCAATGGACAATAAGATCATTCGGATTAAGGATCGTGTTTCACAATACTTTAGGATGATCTGCAACATTTTACTTTGTATCTCAAACAGACGTATATACCTACGCTAGTTCTCTAAATGGGTAGGCAGAGAGTACAGTGTCACATATCACAATCCTTACACCTTTTTTTTTTATGATATAGGGGGCAAACGAGCAGATAGTGACTACTGCCGCCCATAGACATCCGCAAAACTAGGTGTCTTGCAGACGCGTTGCCGGCCTTTAAGGAAGAGGAATGCCTTGCTTCCTACACATGGCCCATGGATGGGAGGAGAAAGGAGGGCAGCGCCTCTGTATAGCCACTTTGCGGATGTATATGGCCGTCTGTAGTCAAAACGGCTCCGACTGCTCATTTGCGCCCTATACCATAAAAAAATTCACCCCGGTTGCGAAGACTCTTGACGCCACCTTCGGGCAGTGCTCGATCAATCTGCTCATGCAACGTCAGTCTGGTCTTCCCCGGAACCACATTCGCATTGTATTTTTTTTTATAGGATAAGGGGCAAACGAGCAGTTGGTAGGTGACTACCGCCGCCCATAGACATCTGCAAAACTCGAGGCTTTATGTATGTTTTATCCTAAGCTGTATGTTTTGTTATCTTCTTACAAAATGAAATCCGCGTCGATTAACTGTTTTTTTTTACCGTAAAAGCGACGCAAACGTAGTAGGAGCCTCGCAGATAAAAACATTAACGCATAGAAGTTATACAGATGCCTTGCCCTCGTCCCTCCTCCATGGGCCACCGGCTAGACACCGCACGAAACGCGCCAGCTGTCGCCTACACGACTCGGTGACGGCGCATATTCGCTAACACAATGTTTTATTGGCGGTAATTATGACGACTTTCACCGACAATTTTTGTAATAAACATTATCGATATCAAGAGCCGGAGGTGGCCGGTCATTAAACGTTGTTTGTAAGGAAACCGACAGAAACATAAATACAAATTAAGCTTATAACAACAAATATTATGTTTTTTTATAATATGACTGTAGGTTATTTTTTTATTTATTTAAATAAAATGTAGCTTAAGTAAACTAGTCTTGCAACAATATATTTTAAAAGAAACTCGAACAAAACGCAAGCTCTTTTTCTTTTCTTCCCTTTTTTTCCTTTATCGAGGTTCGCTTCTTCTTCTCCCGCTCTCAAAATGTTGCCATTATTAAAATGTTATTAAATATATTTTTGGTGTTGCCAACACTTATATTTTAAATCGGTTACTAAATTACATTTCAGGGCGAAGTTTCAATGCTGGTAAACTTCTATTTTAGGTCATCATAAAAACTGTAACCTACTAGATTAGAACACCTATAAGAATAGCTGGCATCACCGTCTAGCAACATTCCAGACCAAACCGAGTGAGGCCATCTGATAAGCGGGTCATAAAACTATAATTACGAAGGTTTCATAAATCCTTATTCGGACACGCACTGGGGTTTATTTAGAAAATACAACGAAGCAATTAACATGGGTTTCACGCCGTCTACAGGTGAAAAGGTTTTATTTGAGAAGCGTATTCGAGTAAATTGAAAAGTTTTTAATTAGAAAAAAGGAACCTCACAGCATGTGCCCCTGGTATGAGTATGCCTTGCCTGATTAAAAATCTAGGTCTTGCGTGATTATGAATAAAGTCTGATGAATTAAAACCGGCCAAGTGCGAGTTAGACTCAGGCACTGAAGGTCCCGTACCATACCAACGGAAGGTATGGGCAAGAAAACATAATATGATATGTATTATATGTAATTATGTTTATATTATAAACCCGAGAATCACAATATAATGTAGATCAGCGAATACAGAGCTTGGGACCAATTTTGCAATGTCTATTTTGATTGAACATTGATTGTTATATAAATCGCTATCTGTATGAACCTTTGTGAAATAAACGTTTTGTTTATTTATTTATATTTGCGGACGTGTGCAAATTTGTGTGGTACGAATGTCGACTTACACATAAGTTGGTGATAGTGTTTTTTCAGTCAATAACTAATAAGTAACAACTGCCTGTGTATAACAGCTGAAACCCCGTGTTACGGCCAGTATTAAAAAGTAGCACTTAATCTTGAACGATAATATACATAATATTTTGTCACGCAATCGGACATTTAATTTTCATTTTCAATAATTTACTGCAGTCGTTAAGAAAGCCACCGATTACGCACGTCCTTATAAAACCTTGAGTGGAAATTATCAAAGCTGTTTGGAACGAAATTCTCTTTGTTTCGTTTTAAATATAATATATTGAAACAAAGCAGTGATACATCGCCGACAGTATCAGACTCTTCCGTGTCGTAATTATATAGAAACTAACTACACGCCGCAGTTTCACCTGCGTAAGTTTCGACTCCTTCGTACAAAATTTAAAACTTGATCATTACTCAGGGCAATTACTTCCTATCCCACTAATATCATAAAAACGAAAATTCGTATCTATGTTAGTGATGCAACTCGATTAGGAATTCGCGACTCGAGTCACTCGAGTAAGATAGTTCCATCACTCGAGTTATACTCGAGTAAAAGAGTCACTCGAGTAAAAAAGTCACTCGAGTAAAAATGTCACTTGAGCGACGAGTTGACTCGGCAACTCGAGTGTACTCGGCGCGACAAGTGCACTCGGCGACTCGAGTGAACTTGGTCAACTCGGTGCGCAGATTTCACTCGGTGACTCGAGTTCACTCAGTAACTCGAGTGTAAGTTCACACGAGTAGGATTTTTTTTCACTCGAGTACGAGTTTCACAAACTGACTCGAGTTGCATCACTAATCTATGTTCGTTATTCTTACATATACATCTAAGATATACATATTTTAAAGGTACTAAATGGTTTAGTTGCAATGCACAACTCAAATAACCTAAGAATAGAAATTCTTTATCCTCTAAAAAAATTGTTGAGATAGATTTTATGGATGAAACCGTGGAGCACAGCTGACGACAATGATGAAACTTCAAATCTGCACGCCGAAATACACAAGTCTTTTGGAATCATCTGACACACATTAAAATGTATTCATAATTCTTGTATCTTGGAAGAATGCCGTGAGAGTCTTTGTCTAATTCCGTTACGTCAAGAGAGGGGACCTTGAGGTATAACAATGGAGGCTAATAACACAATTAACCGACTGTGACCAATTAATGTGGGTAATGTCGGCGAGAACATGACACTTGGCGTGATACTCGCAGGCACGTCTTAGCCAATATTGGCGAAAGGATATGTCGTATAATGTAGAATCTCTACTAAAATTATAAAGCTAAAGAATTTCGTTTATATTTTATTTATACCATCACGGAATGGAGTACACGGGTTATGCGGGTGAAAACTGCTGAAACGATTTTCATTGGCACACGCATAGGGTAACTTGGATTAATACATAGGATAGTTTTTATACCGAAAATATGTTCCTATGGGATACCTATGGGATCGAAATTTATGCGGGTGAAACCGCGGGTAGCAGCTATTAAAATATAAGTTAATTTAGATGTGTATTTGTAATAATGATATTTCTAAACATACATTGGTGGAATTGCGTAGTAACTACGTAATATAAAGAAAAATACAGGGCTCCTGATATTTCAATGTAAAACTTAACTGCCTCTTTTAATGCACCGGGAAATGTATTTATTTTGTGCCAATTCTAAATATACATAGAGTGCGAGCGCATAATATGCACGCACGTGTTTAACATCGGCACAAACATGGGCTATGCAGATGGGTTCCCCTCTCAATCCACCAAAAGGAACTCAACAATCTCACAAACTACGCATAGCAATTACTTCGCGACAGTGTTATGTGAGTGAGTTCTACCCCATCGTGGCGTTTCTAACTCTGTAGCAATGCAGAATATCGAAAATGTAACTAATAAACCGGTTTCAGCACGATCTAAAAGCAGATTCAAGAAAATGATAAACGTAATGTAGGTATGTGACTATGTGTGTACGAAACAAAACTCCATAAATTAATTTCATCTAATTATGCATCTCTTGAGAATACTTTTCGGATTATTTACAATGAGAATTGAGATGTATTAAATAAGTATGAAACAATAGAATATTTGTATTGTAAAACAAAGTAAAATATATGTGAAAATATCATGACGTTTACGCGAATATAAAAGATTACACAACTACTTTGCTCGATATTCATTATTATAACACGATCAAATGCAATATACTATCCGGGGCCTCGTGAATATAACAAAAAAATTCATAACCTGGCAATTTGACTCCGCCCTTATTAGCCATTTTTTCATTAGTTATAGGATTTATCAATCAGGCGACAGATCTATTATTTTGATGATTAAACGAATTAATTGATGCCAATTGTTTATTGATTATATTTATAAGGTGAATTATTTACTAAGGTACAGATGTATTATTGCTGGAGGACAGAGGACAGATCTTATATTAAGGCTTTAGAAAAAAGTGATCAAACTATAGTTAGTGATACATATTTACAATAATCAGGTGATTTATTTTTTAGGTTTTGATTAAAATGATCACTTATATATTTCTTGGGGATAGATATTATAATTAGGGTATTGCAAATTAGTAACACATCTAAACTTAGGTGGAAGAAAAATTGTTACTATATAGTCTATACAAATAAAGAGGAAAAATTGGATTGTGTGTGTGTTTACGTATGTAACGAATAAGATCCGAAACTACTGGACCGATTTCAATAATTCATTCATCAATTTGAATGCTACAGTATCACAGATTAGCATAGGAAATTTTTTACCACGGGAAAATGCTTCATGCCCATGGGAAAATGGGTAAACTTCTAAACGGCTGAACCGATTGGGTTGAAATTTTGTAAGTGTATTTCCATTGTTTCACAGACACGAATGCATTATAATATATAAAATAATGTTTGTCTGTATGTCCTTTCTAGACTCGTAATGCATAATGCATTTGAGATTGTAATGATCTTTAGTAAAGTTGTTCTGAATGCGACCACGAAGATTTCTAAGTTGGTTCGACCAATTTTCGACAGATGGCGCCACTGTCATTCCAATGAATTTGCTATGATAGTAGCTGACGTATCTGTTGGTGGCGTAGCAACGCGTGCACGGTACAGCTAGTATAATAATATAATAGTCGGCTCGTGACCACGGCTGGTGTAATCCGGCCGAAACGTCGAGCAAACGTATATGTTTACGCTAGAAATAAATATTTAGTCGTGTTAAAACCCGTAAAGTACAAAATCAAATGCATAATTTACGATTGTAAAAAGTATTAAGTACATACAGACCAACAATTTTATATAGTTATTTGAAATTATATTCTTAAATCTTAAATGTAGTCATAAGGTAATCGCGAAGACTATTTGTAATGAAAATAATATATTTTAATATTATGACTGAGTTCCGCAAAGCCGCGAGGAGAAAAATAATGGCTTGTTTATGTACACGAAGTGACTGCTATTTAATTTCGGACTTTACGGTAGC
>LUGF01059898.1:881140-892349 GCA_001625245.1 Calycopis cecrops
TAAGAGGAAGAAAATCCTTTGGGGTTGTAATCAATATTTTTAATTTCGATATGATAAATAATAGTTTTGATGAAATTAAAAAATTGTAATAAAATATCTAAATTATTTAATGGCTGACATATTTTCTTGCCTTCATAGATAGTAAAATATCTATTTATCTCGTCACATAAAATATTTATGGCAGGGGTTATTTTTTATTTTATCCTTTTTTCACTTACATTTTTACTGTCATGAGTTTTTCCAAAATTTTTAATTTTGTTTTTATTACGAAGAACATGTTACATAAGTAACATTGATTTTTTTAATAAAAAATAAAACCCCAAGTTGCCAAAATTACAGGGTTCGAAAATATCTGATATTTAAGTATTATAAATATCAAAATATCAGTATCTAATATATATTATATCCATATTGTATGAAAGCCATGTTGTTATTTTATCTCTACATCTCTATAATATCTCTTATGTTAGTTGGTTTTTTATATAGGCAAGTACTTAAAATTCATCATTCAATAAAGATCAGGCAAATCATTAAAGATCAAGCAAAATCAACTAAAAATATAAAATTGATATATAATATCACATAAAGTCTTAGGATATATATCCATCCTTCGAACCCTTCAAAATTAGGACAAATGAGACTTTTTTTTGCTCAATTTAAATAAAAATATGCCTAGTTGTGTTACATAACGTTTTGAGGGGGGAGGGGGTCTAAACAACAATGTTACTGTGTTACATGGGGGCAGGGAGGGTCAAAAATGTTCAAAAATTGCATTTCAAAACCTGGTATTTTTACACCAAAGCTTTAAACTTTATTAGAGATTGATTTTACAGGACATGTATTACTAGCCATTATCCACTTTAAATTTATTTGTGTAGATTTAAAAAAGATAGACTTAAATTTGAATTTTGAATAAAAAAATTATGGTCTCCCATTGTAATTCCTAATCGAGACAGCACAAATACCTTATTCATCATGGTACTATTATCCTTAAACTACACCCAGAAGGGTAAAACCTATTACATGACGATTAGTCATTGCATAAATTAATAACAACAATAGCTGGTGAACATGGATTTGTGCAATTTTCATGTTTTTTTGTACACCTCAATATACAAAATGTTAAGGTTTTGCTCTATTTATATTATGTGGGTTTGCCCAATTGCCATTGTTATAAAATTGGCGGTGTATAGATTATAAACAAGGAGTGTCAACTCAATATTGTAGATGGCCATTTACTTCGTTTTGAATATGTAGCTGGGTCAGGTTCAAGAAAAGATCATTGATGTCAGGTATGATATTCGTGGAAGTTTTTGTAGATGTGATATAGTGTCTAAGTAAAAACACACGGTTTTTCTTTTTGTGAATCGGGCCGTGTTGATATGGCTTGCGTGCTGTATCTTTAACATTCTTGTTATAAACTTTACCAATAAAGTTTTTAAAGATAGACTATCTAAAACTGCAACGATTTTGCTAATCATACCAGATTAGTATGTATAGTTTAATAGACCAATGAGATTATCAAGTTCAATAAAACAATCTTCATCTTTATAATACTAGAAAAGTATCAGAAGGTAAGACTGATAAGAGTAAAGAGACTAGCACTACACAGATATTAGCAAGACTGGAGTTCACACATTGCAAGTGTATTACCAACTTTTAGGAGACAAAACTTCTTAACAATACAGTCAGATGGTAATACGGGAGCAGCAACTGGCAAATACAAAATATTTGAAAAAATTATGGCCAAATATTAGACTCTTTAAGTACTTGGCTAGAGTGCAGCACCAATAGGTCTATTGAGTTTTTAACAAAGTCTTTTCCCTGAAACTGCGATGTTCTATGAGAAAAAAGAAATTAGCATTTAACAACAAAATAGCAAGAATAGTCTTTCTGTTTAATAATACAGATTAAAATTTTTATGATAACTTTTCATTTGCATAAATATTCTTTAAATTTGTGCTATAGGTCATATAGGTGCACTATAGTGCTTACCATTTAATTAATATACCTACTTAGATAGGTGGAGTGTTATAAAATTATGATAAAAGGATGATAGCAGAGGAGAGAGAGGAGGACCTAGAAAAGGCAGAACATAGAATAGTTAATAACAATAGTGATAAATAATGAGAACAGTATTTGTTAGACTGATATTAATTTCTGGTAACATCTTGATAAGCTGAATTCCAGATTATTTAGTAAAATATATCCCAAGGTAATCCAATTCTTTCTCATGGTTTAAAATATGCTATTTATAAGTAAAATTTTAACCAAATCTGTTCAATTAGTGAAATAATAACAATAATACCATATTTATATTACTTTTTTGACTAGAGTAATAATGGATGGTGTTTTAGAAAGTTAACGTTGACACATTAACAGTAGAAAATATGCAGGGAGCTCCATCAAAGGGTGCAAAAGTGCTCTTACTATAAAAAGTAATTATAGGCTATTTGTTTGTTTTAGACACTCAAATCTTTATCTTTTATATCAGCCTGAAATTGCCACTATGAGTAGGCATCAAGAACTTCATGGAGCATTCAAAATTACTACAGGTAAAAATTAGTATGATATCATTATTAATAAGAGACAAAACACTCGTTATCATAGATAACATTTCCTTATCAAACATTATAACATTTTGTTTATGCACAAAAAACAGATTTAACACTATCTATCAGTAAATAGGAATGTAGTAAGTAAAATTCAAAGTATGAACTTAAGATGAAAAAAAATACCGACTAACATTCCAATTACAAAATCGAGTACTACTTTTTTATTACTATTTATGTCAATGACTTTAAAGTGTATACACTTTGTTGCACCTACTCATTCGTCAATACACCGATACTTCGTTACTTTACAAGGTCACAGATAAACGGCCCAACAGACAAACTGATGGTGCACATCAACATGGTAAACATAAAACATTATGATATCAGCGCTAATTTTTATAAAGATATACAAAATGAGTCACCCGTCCGGCAGTATTAATTAATGTAAGTACCGGGTAAACTGTAGTATTTACACGTATTACTTATTTGTAACTACTTACTTGATACGTAAATTTAATTATAAATTTTGTCTGTTATTTAGATAATCTACAATAATTAATAACATTTAATAATTATGTGAGAAACATTACCTTGTCCAAACATTTCAATTCTTCTGTAGGATAAACTGTTTTTTCGCACCTAGCGCAAGTTTTATTCATTGTGATTAAAAATAAACACAAATTCACCACCAATAAAGAGCACTAAAGTTACAAACTGTGGCACAAGTTTCACTTTTCACAAAAAAAAAGTTTAAAACTAACTTTATTTTATGGGAAACACTCAAGAGCACAATTTTCGTCGCATCTCCTTACGCGCATGCCAAGAAATGACCAAAGAGAATATAACCACTACGATCAGACACAACCAAAGACAAGTAGGATAAATATGGCCTCACTGAAAAAAGTTGCTTTCCATCTAGTAACACTCTGCCCTCTGCTAAAAATTTTGAAACAGTGCCGAATCTTGTAGATTGAACTAGCTGTCTCAAAATAACATTAAAGTACATTTTCAATTTTAACGCAAAAATATTGATAAAAATCGTAGTCATCGATAAATAACTGATTTTTATCCGAATTATAGAAATTTAACGTCTTCTGGCTGATGATGATGAAAGGGATTGTTATCACATGTCAAAATTTTAGATTCTAACCACAGATTCTAATACGTTCTATCACGTAGACAGAGGTTCTATCACCTTTGAAAAAACAATTATCAATAATTGTTTTTTTTTTGAGCTCAAAAAACTTGTGTACAGGGTTAGTTTTTGATCACCGGCCAAATTTACAGGTTTGGTTCGGAATCAATAATACTTTCAATTTATGAAATAAAAAACATAAAAAAAATTATGAGATACAATTACTTTGTCCCATGTTAAAAACATATTTTTTGTTCACCACGTGGCATCTAGCTCGCGGTCGCGAAGCCCGGCGCCCTTGACCTTGAAGTCGATAAATTTCGTGTAAGAACAACGATCCATGTATTTCTAAGGACCATTTCAAATCGATTTTTAATTAACAATATTACAATTAGACAATAATGTTTTTTAAAACACACCCTTGGAATGATGTTTATTTCTTCATTTTGAAACTTAGCCGGTGACCAAAAACCCTGTTTAAGTTATGTTTGCTAGTAAATATTTCTATGAAAGAATAATTAGCAAGCGCGCCGGCTGAGTCCTATAGGCCTCCGCCTATCACATCTCACTCACTGACTGGTCGACCGGACTGCGTTAAGCGCAGGTCGGGCGGTCGTCTGGTGAGTGAGACTCCACACCCCTTCTTTCTCCCTCTTGATTCCTTCTTTTTCCCGCTGGATTCCTCTTCCTGCTAGGTAATAAATGAGAGTTATTACAGATGCAGGAAACGTGTTACTCGGCCAGCCTAGCCGCTAGCAGGTTTTTCTTTTATTTCTGTGTGCTTTTTCAGAGCCTACCCATCCCACATCGCCTCCCCATCCTACGCTTTCCCCTTTACATCCAAGTCCCCGTGGTGGGGTTCCTGTCCGTAGGATTTTAATACAGGTTGTCACGTTGTTGTTGCTCGTCTGGCCCAATGGTCGACACGACTCCCCCCCCGGTATTTACCGGACCCCAATGACAGTCCCATATTGATGGGGCTCGACCCGGCCGCCGCCGTCAGAGGGCAACCCTATAATATAGCGTAGTAGACAAAACTGTTTCGTTCGAGGTGTGCGTCGCGTCATAGACAAAACGGTCTCATTTTGGTTTCAAGACAGACTTGTTTAAGTGAGGCAAGTCTGTCTTAAAACAATCGTGACTACAGTGAGTTGTTACTACTACGTATAGAGAAGCTATACCGTAGACAGAGAATTCTCTGTCTACGAGCTATACCAAGCCAAAAATGTGTCGATGACATTCAGATGACAATGAGATGACATTCTATAGATTAACATCGCAGAAGTGACTCAGTACCTTTTGTACCTACAAAACTACAATTACTGTTGAGTATATTTAAATTGTAGCTAAGTGTATAAAAAATATTCTGTCTAGCTCTATTTTTTTCGCATTTAAAATTAAATTTAAAAAGTAAGTATTCAAAAAATACTTTATGTCGTAGGTATATTTAAAAAATATATGATGTGTATCAAGTGTAATATTGTTTACACAAAAACAACAAAATAAAGAAAGAAAATATATCTTAAAATTAAGTTTAATATTTAAATTATATTTTATTAATTGTTAACCGCGGCTTCGCTAGCGTAGTTTTTCACATTTACGCATTTTCGTATTTATAATAATAAGAACAATAAATATAATATTAACACATTATTAAAACTCTCTGAGGTTTTTGTCAAACATTTGACAGTAGCAATTTCATTTGCTTACTAAAGAGGTACGTCATACTGTTTTGAGCCTATAATAGTGCCATCTATAGCGCTTATTTAATTTATTTGATGGAAATGTGTTTTCCCGTGAAAGGTTATCGCCATAAAAATGAGCCTATGGCACTCTTCAGTCCTTCAAATATCTCCATATTAAATATCACATCCATGACCCGATTGACCCGATTTGGTGTTAAAGAAAGACAAACAAACAAACAAACACACTTCCGCGTTTGTAATATTTATGGATGGATGAATATATCATACCTAGGTATTATATGCTCAGTAAAATACACAATAGTGTACAGTATTTAATTCACAGTAACTACAGCAGCTAGTGGCTAAAATGAATAATATAATGTAAAATGTAAATATATTTTAATTTCTTTATAAATTTAAACTAATAATATAATTATATACATATAAATAAAATAATAAACATACACATAATAATACGTAATAATCTCTAACAATAAAATTTATACTCGTCATCTGTCCACTCTGCGCAGACAAATGTTCTTACTCTTTGAAATTCGTATAAATATTTGACAACGCCTGCAACGTTGCAGTAAATTGTTAAAAATAATTAAATTATGCGTATTTTAAAGATAAATGTGTTTAACTTACTGATGAAAGGTCACTCCTTGATTTTTACTAATATTTCTTGAGTTATTTGAACAAAATCTCAATACACACGAAGGCATTTTATGAAATAAAAATTGTACTCAAAGACGTCACATTTAGACAAGCGCTGGGCCGTGGTTCGGGCCTTTTCGTGGGCGGTCTTTTCAGTTCGTACATTTTTCCTTTCGTTGAAACGTCACTGGACAACTTTAGATCCAAGAGTTATCTAGAGATGGCGCTACATGGCATATTACGTTTTGTTATACGTTTAAATTAATGAATTTTACAAGATTACAATATGCGTTTTTGGAAGGTTTGGTATATCATTTAGCTATATTTATAGAATTTTATTTATAAATATATGTTCATGTATATATAAAACTAATAAGAAATACTTAATACCAGAAAGTTAATAAACAATTACTGTAATATTTATTTTAAAAAATGTAGAACGGAACGCAATTATCAATTGATGTCAAAACTTTTCAAACTTGCTGTCATTCGGTGTTTGTTTTTGAGTCTTGTTCGAAGTTTTGTAATGGTGTTTTTAATTGATTTCTTACGACGTTTTTGGGTTACTTTAAGGACTCCGGTGCTTTTTAACATTTAGTGTCGCAATGTAAATAAATTATTAAATGGTACCAGTGAAGATGCAGATCTGAGTGATAATGTACAAATACTTGCCCTAAATTATAATAAAAAGAGAAAAAAAGGGGTTGAATCAAAGCAGTTATTTTATTATCATTGTTTCCAGTTCCTATAATTATAAAATATAAATATAATAAATATAAATTGCATAAGGAGTGGACTGTCGCAGTATATACCTACCTAGTCGTTATCTATATACACAGAATATTTAGTTTGAAGGATCTTCACTAGATGTCACTTTAGCCTAAGTTAGCTGATTACTCTATACCCAGTATATAAGTTACTCTATGGCCCGAACTAAATGAGTTGGAGAGCATGCAGTCTAAGACGTGTGACACAAAATCTAGTTGAGATGTCTTCTCTAGTACGTAGTACATATAACTCAATGCGTGACTACAATGTGCGGTCAGCCTTAACTATGTTATTAACGTAGACAGAGAAAACGAGAAAACCTTATTATGGTTAATCCATCGTCATTTGTAGCGTCTTTCGATTGATGGTTTTCGAGAATTGTCCCTAGCCCATATTAAAATCCTAAAAAATGTTATCACTGTTTTCGCTATTTAACTTGTTTGAAAAAAGTATTTTCGTATCGTTGTCGTAAACTTTTTTTTAATAGTTTTGGATTAACTGTAGGCACTTATAGAATATGTGGTTTCATTTAATACCTCTCGCTCTTATCAACCCTGTATACACAAATAATTATAGTACTTAAAATTTAAGAAAAAAAACTTCAAACTGATGTCCAGAAAAATTAACTCATTTTGATTTGCAACAATATTCTCGGCTACAGCGAGCACGGGGTGAATGACCCCAGCCAGCTATAGTCGACGATCAGCTGCGATACAGCGTGTACGAAGTGAGAAAAAACTTTAAAAGGATTGTTGCTAAGCTATTGCTCCGATTGATCTGTTAATAGTTGTGTAGCCTGGAAATGATACACTAATGATGTGGTTCTATCTTTTATCAACCTTGTATACTTACTACTATAAACTGTGAATGTCCACACAATAGATAAAAAAATATTATACTTTATTGCGTCGAGATATGACGTCGTTCGGAGGGGAATTGTCTCTGCCGAGCATCTTTACCGCGATGCTCGACAATGACGAGTCCTATCAGGCAATGGCTTCTTTCTGTGAGACAGTGATGTACTAGAAGGAGGCCGACAAGCAGGCTAGAGAGGAGGAGGCCACTGAGTCTTCCGCCCGCAGACGGCTGCCGGGGGAGCGAAGAAGGCTCTATTTGATGGGCCTCCAGTATGTCCTCCGCATTTGCGACGGGTCGGGATGGGACCCCGGTCCACTCAGGCACGACGACTTAGGAACTGGTTCAATAGAAGCCAGGCAGTCCCTTAAGGAGAAGTCTGGCCTTTTCGCCGAGGCCAGCCTGTCGCTGGAGGGATCCTGTAGCCTGCAGATCCGGGACCCTCCACTCAAAAGGGCTGAAGGTGCTCGCAGGGGGTTTAGTCAGTAGGGGCACTCAAACGCCGAGCCCGACGCTGTACCCGGGAGCCACCCGGGTCCCTGAGTAGCGTGCATAAAGGCCTACGTCACCAAAAAAAGGAGGTCGCCATTCATGGCAAGACAAGAAGAGAACGTAAAGAACCTAATTAAAGCTAAGTACTGTGTTTTATTATTTTAGATAAATTTATTGTGGTCTTATTTACGAGTAATATGGGTAGACTAGCTGCACCCTGCTTAAATCCCACAGGAACATTTTTTCGGGATACAAACTATCGTATGTACATACAAACTTTAGCATTTAAAATATTAGTAAGATATGAAGACACTGACGACAATAGTCTGAACGACGTTTTACGTTTCCCTTTTAGGCAAGCGTTTTTCCTCACAGTTGTCCGAAAGATTTATCTGCAAAGTATGTCTATGAAAATGAATATGTTATATATTATTTTATTATATTATATAATTGAAAAATTATTCACATTGACATTTATCTCTTTTCAACACAATCAAGGCTTCATTAAAGTATTGTTTCGAAGTTTGAATCATATTCGTAAGATTATTGTAATCTTCTTGCTTCTCTTCTTCAATCATTTTCAATTTGTCTTCCAAAATTTTATTTTTTTCTTCTGACAGCTCTAGTTTGTATTTTATTTCGTCTTTTTCTAATGAATCCAGTTCTTCGTTTGCTTGTTCAAATGACGATATCTCACTTGATTTAACTAATAATGCTGATATCATAGAAGAGTTCCTAGCAATCGGAGCTTGACTGGGAAAATCTTTCAACTGCATTGATCTTGAGGATTTAAATTTATTACAACATTTAATACATTTCAATTCCTCGTCTAGTGATATAGCTTTTTTGTCCACCTGTCTTTTTTTCTCTTTCAACTGCCTATAAGATTTCTCTAAATCATCCCATCGACGGCGCTCCATATCCAACCTTTTATTTAGCGTAACTACGAGTTCAGAAAGTTTTCTAATTTCATTGTCCGTTGCCAATTTCATTGGTGTGAAAAATATACTTTGTAATGAACATTCTTCGTACTTTATTAATTGCTTTCTAAGTTCTTCTATTTTTATGCCCTTTTCAGATGTTTGTTGGTGCAGTGCTTCTATTTTCGCCTCATAATTTTGAATTGTTTTCTTTAATTCTTTTATTTCAGAACCCACTTTCAAACTTTTTGAATTATTTTCTCTCAGCATTTCCTGGTAATATATTTCTAGGTTCTTGATTTGATTCTGAAATTACACAAATACTTAAAATACTAGTGTATTGTAGTGGCTGATAAGTGTGGCACAATCGTTGAATTGCAATTTATTGTTTGAATGCTCTGACATGTCAAGACATGACCATGGAAAAGTTACATCGTGTCTAGTTGTCCAGATACATACGTCGAAGGTACCTAAGTTGCACATAATAAGTAGTAGTAAATCCAAGGATGATCAATTTGGTTTTAATTACTTTCACAAAAATTTTATAACCAACATACCAGCATAGACATGCCAGTATTAAATAGCTATGTACGTACCTACGTAAATGTAAATTTATGATAAACTAGCTGCACCGTGCGCGCGTAACTACGCCACCAAGAGATACGTCAGCATGGACTATCATAGGAATAAAATTAAATGGAATGACAGTGACACCACTGTCGAGAATTGGTCGTACCAACTGGCTTCGAGGAACTCAGTCATAATATTAAAAAATATTATTTTCATTACAAAAAGTCTTCGCGATAACCTTATGACATTCAAGATTTAAGAATATAATTTCAAATAACTATATAAAAATGTTTGTCTGTATGTACTTAATACTTTATACAATCGTAAATTATGCATTTGATTTTGTACTTTGCGAGTTTTAACACGATTAAATATTTATTTCTAGCTAAAACATAAACCTTTGCTCGACGTTTCGGCCGGGTTACACCAGCCGTGGTAACGAACCGACTATATAATATTAAACTAGCACTACCGTGCACGCGTTGCTACGCCACCAACAGATACGTCAGCCAATTTTTTTTTTTTTTAGATAGAAATTACGCTAAGGACTGAAGGTCAGTGCAGCTTCATCGATATGAGAGGTGAACTCACCTGGAGCGTCGAACCTCTGTACTTGTGGTCGATAGGGGGACAGACCCCCCCTTCTTTCCCAGACTAATGGGAGAAGGCAAACCGGACTTATTGCGATTAATAGGTTGTACTATTATTATCTGGCCGAGGACAACGGGTGTCTTTAACTCCCCACCTTTAACGGAGGGGAGCAGCTCGCGCGCGGCAGCTAAAAAGTGGCCGACACGGGTCATGAGCTTGAGGAGCTCTGTGAGCTATCTTGACTGGGGGGCCCGGACCCCCCTTCCACCACTGGCGGGTGGTACGACTCGCGCGCTGGTGTCGTGATTAACCTAACCGGTTCGGCGGTTTGATTTGAGCTCTGCAAAAGGGCACTGACATTATTCCCTTAGACTAAACTAACATCGTCGTTCTGGCTGTCAGGAGCCGAACGTATGTGCTGTTGTCTGTCAGGGTGAAATTGTGGCCGGAACTGTGTCCGCGTCCGGATCCCCCGGACGGGGTGTAGAGTACCTGCATCGCGGGTGTGTGTCTGTCTTTGTTTACGTGTCTCGATGACTCGTGTAACAGTTGTAGTGATAATGTCGTCGGCATCAGCCAGAACATGTCTGGGACGGCGACCGACATTAGTCACGCAGTCGGGGTTGTAATCCGCTGCTTTCGTGACAAGGGGGTTGGGGTGAGAGGTGGCCCTATCGAAATGAGATTTAGTGAGCACTTTGAAGTGCCCACAACAGAGGGGAGCTCGAGATCTTTATGAAGATCGATATTACGGACATACCACGGGGCACCCGTGGCCATACGGAGGAACCTATTTTGCACTACTTGCAAAGGTAAGAGAGTCCTAGGGCTAGCGTAGTCGAACACGGGACAGCAATAGGAAAAGATCGGTCTAATGCATGTGACGTATAATGTACGCTTATTTCTAAGCGACATTTTACTTCTAGCATTGATGAGGTGATATAACTTGTGTAGCACATAAAGTGCTTTTTTGCGCACGCG
>LUGF01059898.1:909758-920380 GCA_001625245.1 Calycopis cecrops
CGGTCCGGTGGCAGTGCATAAATGCATTTCCCCGCGAAAAAAAAAAAAAGACATTTCGGCTTCGGTAATTATGAAAATGTCTTCGACTGCACTTTTGCCCCTTTATACTATTAAAAATAAATGTAATAGTTACGTCTATGGGCGTCGATATCAAGAGACTCCGACTGCTCATTTGAATAGATGAAATAAATGAATAAAATGTACTTTACTGGTGCCTGCGATTTCGTTCCCGTAACGTAGTAATGTTAAAATCAAAGTGCGGAAATTCCGATTTCGCGTAGGAATGAGCGATTTTACCACAGTAAAGTGTGATTTTGACGTTGACCAGGCTTAGTATCTATACACCACAAAAAGTTTCATTCGAATCCGTCCAGTAGTTTCGGAGATTAGCCCGGACAAATAGACAAACAGACAGACAAAAAAATAAAAAAACCTATAAAAAATAAAAATTAAAAAAGTGTTCTAATACTATTTTAACATCGCCCCAATTAGTTTTTCGTAAATATATTCAATGTACAGATACACGAATTTTACTGCTTTATTATATGTATAGATTGTCCACAAATAAAAATAAATAAATAAAAGAAACACATTCGCTTATCTGTTCTAGTGTTAAAATAATATATGAATAGTTACTGCCAGTGATTTTCTTCTTTACAACCTTGCCTGGTAATTATAGTGGTATTAAGCTACACTATAAAAAACTTAAAACATGTATTTTTTGTTATCATGAATACGTGGTAGGTTTTTGAGGCCCCTTGGGCCATTTGAGACAGTTTTGGATGTCTTGCCGGCGCAATACGGTTGCGATGGAGCATGGCACTACCTCTTACTAAATGTATATATTTTGTTACAGCCTCGCATACAGAAGTGCATCTGCTCTGTCGCTTCGGACCACAGCGTGACTTTACTGAGTGAGTATGCGAGATTGCTAGCGACGTCAGGTCTATCAGCAGTAGTTCCATGAGATGCTGCTAGCGTTTTTTATCATAAAATTCAAATCATATCAGCGACGAAACAAACGCCATGATGGAAGCGGAAAAGAGACCGACCGCACATGAGTTGTGTCATCACGAAGTTTCTATGCGTCCTCTTTCTGTTTTTTACGTTTCTAGTTTAAAAAGTGTATCTAATAGTCGTTTCGAAAGCACCTGATATTTCGAGATATTCCTCTACACTAGATACTTACTGTCTAATAGGTGGATTATTTTCCATAATTAATTTGGAGGAAGCAAGACAAGTGTGTATGGATCGCTACATGTGGCACTGTAGTTACTGTATGCCTACTCCGTAAGGCACCTGGCGTGTATGTAACTCAATGGCGTACGTGTACGTACGAATGCGTTCGTACACCTATTTTTGGGATGGTATACTCGGATACACAATTTTTTTTATAGCATAAGGGACACATCGAATAATCGGATCGGATTTTCATGTCTACCGATGCCCATAGACATCCACATAGAGTTTATACAGATGCGTATTCTTCTTTCGTCCTCTACTTCAACGGCCCACCGGAAACTTACACACCGTACGAAACGCTACAGCACAGCTGTCACTTTACGCCGGCATCGTGTAAGCGAGAGGTACCTCCTCGGTCAAGCCGGGGAGGTACCTCTCGCGTACCTGAGATTAATGGACTCAACTCATGCCCGTTGTACCTGTCAGGTCTGTCGGAGCGCAAGTGTGTGACACTCGCGTCTCGCCACCTGTTCCCGGTGGTGAGCATCAAGTGGCGCCCTCTGGACGACTTCATGGTGGTGGGCTGCAGCGACGGCACCGTGCACGTGTGGCAGATGGAGACGGGCCATCTGGACCGGGTGCTGCACGGTGAGATAACTTCACGCCGGTGTGCGGACTGTCGCGTCACTTCATGTTGGTGGGCTGCAGCGACGCCACCGTGCACGAGTGGCAGATGGAGACGGGCCATCTGGACCGGGTGCTGCACGGTGAGATAACTTCACGCCGGTGTGCGGACTGTCGCGTCACTTCATGGTGGTGGGCTGCAGCGACGGCACCGTGCACGTGTGGCAGATGGAGACGGGCCATCTGGACCGGGTGCTGCATAGATTGTGCGCAGCGAATGGATACAAACAAATAAGTTCAGATGAAAAAAGACGAAAGACTCAGATAATTATGTTTATATTTAGGTACGTATATCAGATATATTATATCATCCATTGGCCTTCTTAAGGTTCGGCGACGGAACCCTAAGTATGTGAGTTTTCTTTCGCATTTTAATTGTATTGTTTTCTTTCTTTAAATATGATGTCACTGGTCTGTCTGTCTGTCTGGATTAATTTAGATGTGTAAAAGGGAATATTTTTTAAAAGGGATAAAAGTGTGTGCGTACACGTGTACGTGTGCCTGTGTGCGTTCATGCAATAGTGGTGACATCTATTATGATTTCGCAGGTATGATCGCTGAGGAGGTGCTCTCTGCCTGCGACGAGACAGTGGCAGACGAGCTGGGCGGAGCCGTGAGCTCCGGCTCCGACCTGCAGGGACTGGCCAACCCCGCCGTGCACTTCTTCAGGTAACACACGACACGCTATACGATATCAAGATACGACATGACACGAACACAACATTTTTTTGTTCGATCACTTGAAAAATCTTTATTTTATAATCTATAGACATAACTATTTTACTATTGCTAGATGGCGGTAGTACCTAGTACAAATTACGCTTATTTTTACAGTACCAATATTACAGTTACCAAATAAGACCCAGATTAGCCTGTAACTTAATAATGAATTTCTATTTGACAAGTTCCGGATAGAGGTTATTAATAAACATTTGTGTCAGTATTTTTAACGCGAACAGAGTCTAGAATATAGCCGTAAACGTGTGTTGTATGCACAGGGGCTTGCGACACCGCAACCTGACGGCGATGCGTGCGGCGACGCAGCGCGGGCTGGCGGCGCTGCAGGCAGGCGAGCGCGGCGGCGGCGGCGGCCCGCTCGCCGAACCGGCCCGCGCGCGCCGTGCGCCGCTCACCGTGCAGGGCTTCCGCTCCAACCCCACAGGTGATGATCACAGTGATGTAACACGCCCCGGCATAATAGTACCCCTGGTCAGAGACAAACTTAAGCATCCGCACAACTGGCGTACTTCTCGTACACTTTAAGTGCTGCGGCGTGCGCGCTTAATACAATCAAGTACGCAATTCGAATTTCGTCATTAATTTTATCACTTTTAGTCCATTGTCACGTTTTTTGCAGCTAAGCGCAAATCTCACCGTTTTGGCTTGTCATATAATATCAGATATCTTCTGGTTTACATTCTCAACAACAATAAAAAAGTAATAGCGAGGAAAATCATATTTATGATAACTTCTCATTAACAAAGATGCTATGGTCTTTATTGACACTAGATTGCGCTAGTCTCAGTTGCATGTTGTATGTTATGTTGTTCTTGCAACAAAGTTTTTATCTGTTCAGATCCGGAGAGCCACATCCTGTTCTTCGACATTGAGGGTCTGATCGTGGAGCTGCTGAGCGAGGAGTATTCCGCCATGAGTCCGGCCAGTCTAGAGGTGAGACTTCACATTTACCTTCCCCGTTCTTGAGACAAAAAACCGGCCAAGTGCGAGTCGGACTTAAACGCAGAAGGTACCGTATCTAATAGAGCTAATTAAATTATTATATGAAGTAGCAAACTTACATTTGCGAGTGCCTCCACACATTTTGTATGAAACAAACTACATGTAAATTGGGAATATTTTTTTCAGTGATAAAGTTATAATTTATCAGTTTTGTGCCTATAAGTATGTATTTGTGTTATAAGTTCTTACTTGTTGCTAAATTTAACAATTCTATGTCAATGGGAAATACCCCATAGGTTTTAGAAAACGTGCGATTTCGTACAGAATTTACATGACATAAATAGCTGTAACTTTTTGTTGTATTGACTTAGAAGATATTTTTAAGGTACCACTAAGAGGTAATTAATTTATATTTACATATAAACTTCAGCTTGATCCTTCCACGCTTTTATTTTTATAATATAGACGGACAACAAAGTGATCCTACAGGGGTTCCGTTTTTTGTTTGAGATTATAAAACCCTCAAAAAAATAGGCAGTCATTGGGGCTGCCGATAGAATTTTTTTTTGTAAGTACAGAAAGAATAAATAAATAATAAAAACTTAAATCTATCATGACCTGTATTTAGTAACACAAACGTAATTGGAACCTTATGAAGACAACCGACATCCTATAACGTAGAATAAAGTTCAGCTGCTGTACATGTAAAATGTACATGTGGTACCTCGGATGTGACTCTGAAAAGGTGTCAAATGTTTGAATGCTCCTTTGTCCCAGGCGGCCGGGCTGATCACCAGCGAGTACATGAAGGTGGCGGCGCTCACGCAGTCCGCCAGCCCCGACGCAGCCAAGAAGATATCCGGTCAGTATACAATATACATACGACTTCGAATAGACAGGTGTGAATAACTAACCAAAACTTTATGTGAGTGGTCTGTCTACGCTAATGCTTATTAAAGGGAATGTTATGAAACGAAAATGCGCCACGACAAAGAGATGGGTGGAGCTTCATCAGTCTCTCGTAGGTTACTTTTTCGGCTGGAATTTGCAGTCTTTTATGTACCCTACAAATAATTTACGAGACAATATTTTATATGTTTTTTCCTTTGAACATATTTTATGAGTTCATTTGGTATATTGACGCATATTTTGAAACATAGAAGTTGCAATGATAATCCGCCATTTTGTTAAGTCCGCCATATTAGATCAAAGACGGCGGCGGTAACATTAACAACAATTGCATTGTCACAGGTACCAAACGTGTCTTTTATATTTCAACTCAATATTAGGTATTGGCCTTGGGTGAAACATTGTGTTATCAAAATTCAAGAATTACAAGACGTGAACTTACGTAAATGCAAGTAACAAAACGAAACTTATGTTCCTTTACACGCATACATTGGAGGATAGATTTTTTCGGTCGTGTCAAGGACAAGGCTGGTGATATGGAACGGCTGTTGAAAGAGAAGGACAAACACGGTACGTACAATAAAGGAAAATCAAAACAGTTTTCAAGAAGAATGCACTATAAGTATATAGTTCTAACGGGTGAAGAACGGATGAATGTGTACACACATAAAGCGTTATGTACACACATTTATCACCCCCCTTTTCCCTAGTTGCCAAGATGGCTTTAGAGGTCCTGAAGGGTACCTCTTAGAATTTTAACTTTGTCACGTTGAAAAAAAAATTTGCATTAAACAATTTTTTTAAAATATTTCTTTTCTCGGTTTATTTGCCGCCCCTTTTTATAATTTACAGACAAACTTATTTGTAAAATAAATAAGTTTGACTTTCGTCCCATGCATATTTAAAAAAAAAATATTTAATTTTAAATAAGTAATTGCTCCATCACGTTGAGGTAGTGGCGTTTTACATCACCGTCCATTTGACAGACCGAGGAATTTAATGATATATTTATTCAGGTATACTGGCGAAGATGAAGGAAGGCGCCGAGACCATGCAGACCAAGTTACAGGCGAAGGCGGAGCAGCTGAAGGGCCATCTAGATCCAAAAGGTAAGGGAAATTCAGTTTACTAAGTACACAACCGCGCGAACCGCGACAACAATCGCTGATAAGTACTCACTTGGCAAACCTTCGAATATTATTTTGTCTTTTTTTTTAATATGAATGGGCAGACCCGAAATTTTCATTGAGTTTTATGTAAAAAAAATGTAAAATTCTGTATTTACAGCACTGTAGGTGATTTTTTTAAACGGGCTAACGAGCAAACGGATTCTCCGTTTGCACAACAATTACAAGAATAATGATTATTATTGTCTTATAGTATTTATTACGATCATTAATATATCTAAGAATAATAATTGTTATTCTCTCAATATTTATTATCATATTATATTATTATCTAATATCTCCGTGGTCCAGATGATCCTTATATGGCAATATGGTTACCTCTATTCTCTTCGCTTGTTTAAGTCATTGTCATCTTGTACCATCTTCCGCTTTAGAACAAGATTCCAGTGTCTTAAATGAGCCAGATGAAAGAAAATATATGATAATTGGGAGGAAAATTAGAATTATTTATATTCTTTCTGTTTAAATTCGTTGTAGGCCCCAAGACAGTTTTAGGTTCAGCCTCTCGCTCCATGCGAATATTTTATCATAGCGGTATCGACCCTGGCGACAAAAGACTAGCAGTGGTGGGCATAGTACGAAACCCGACTAAAAAAAAGATCAATAACATACATATGTAGCTATGCCATCACTTTGTAAATGGGAGTGCCACGCTGTATGCATGCATGCAGCCGAAATGGGCTGGTACGAATGGGAGGTACCTCTCACTTACACGAGACCGGCGTAAAGTGACAGCTGTGCTTTCGCGTTTCGTGCTGCATGTAAGTAGCCGGTGGCCCGGGGAAGTGGGAGTAGAAAGGAGGGCAGAGCATCTGTATAGTCTCGGTGTGGATGTCTATGGGCGTCGATAGTCATGAAAATGGCTTCGTCTGCTCGTTTGCCTCCCTATATCATAAAAAAAGTGTGTGCTTTAGACCACACAACTGATGAAAAACATAATTATTGATTTTATACATAACTGTCATATAATATTTCTTGTTTACATAAGTACAATTTTTTTATAACTTAAATCGAATTTCAATTTTGAATTTGAATGACAACTCTCATAGGACTCGACCGATGTGTGATTTTTGTAACGCTCTCGTCACCTTACTCGCCATGTTAAACGCGCGTATAGAAGTTTTACTACAAAAAATCATAAAAACTTAACACATCCACAAACCGTACCAAACGCGAACGCTTAGCCCATGTCTACTAGCCCGTCCTACAAGTTTATGTACGTCGAGCAATAAACGTCACACGATGTAATTATTATGTGACAGATACGAACACAATGAGTGAATATTACCGCTGGTGTTATTACATTTATTAAATTCAGTTGCCAAGGTGATCTACATTCGTTAGTAATAATTGGTACAACCTACCGCTGTGTACACACGGTCGGGCGGAGCGGACAGCTTGCGAGCGAGCCTCGTCACTCGTATGGAGCTCGTTGTTGACAATATGAAGAAAAGCGTGTAAAACATAGAAGAACGTTGAAGTCGCGTTTTCTTGAACAGTTATAAGCAAGTTTATCTACACATTGTTTCTCGGAGCAGAAAAAGTTTTCTTGAGAACAGAAACAGCGTGTACGGTAAACTTGCTTGTAAACCAAATATTTTAAAAACACATGTTGCCTAATAATTGCTCTCGATGTATTGGAATGCACTTGTGTGTTGTGACTGCTATTTAAGAAATATATTAATAGAAAGATTTTACTTTTCTGTCAATGATTCGGGGTATCACTATATTACCCATAAAATCTATTCCAATTTGTGACATTTCAACTAAATTCGTTCAGTCGTTTTTGCGTGAAAGATTAACAAACATAGGTGCATACCAACTTAGGCATTTATAGTCTAATTACTATAATAATTGTTAAATGATCTATTACAAAAGCTCTCATATCGGTATGCATCTCTTATCTGCGGAAGAAAGGTTCCACTTTCGACCCAAAAACTAGTGTCATTGCTCAACGAGCACTCCGATGAAGCAAGGCTTGTCTTTCCTTCCGCAGCAATGGCTGAGGTTCGAAACGCAGTTGCGTACTGTGCTCGCCCAAATGTACTCGCGTGTGTGGTAAAGGTCCGCACGCCCTAGCCAAGGCAGTCCGGATTGAATGAAGTTATTGCAAGGCGCCGCGTGGCCCTTCCGCCACTACACATAGCCGCCACATTGGCGTGGCGTGTACGTGACATTTTATTGTCAGACAAGTGGCCGACATTTGTAAAGGTTTTTTGTCATGTTCCAATGATTTATGTTTAGATAACCACAGCTGATGGACAACGGCAGACAAGAGATTAAATTCAATTTTATTGCTTGTAGACGAATTGAATGCAAATCATAAATATGCCGATGGATATTTGTGGTCGATTTCCTTCTGCATTGATTTATAAGAGATTTTCAGTGTATATTCTGTGGGTTTGTGAATAAGGTCATATAATAGGTCCTTCGTTTTATTCCGTAATTTTCGAATGCGATGGAAAACGCAGGGCGCACCTTAGGGCGACAGCACACACGAGACTTTTAGACGCGGCGACCGGCGTCTTAGACGCTTTTTAAACGCTGAATGCAGCGGCTAGACGCGGGGGGCGCACACTTCTAGACGTCAGACGCGGCGACTTCGACGCTAATGTATATCAATTAATGTTAGTTAACGTCTAAATGCAGTCGCGAAATCTCACGATTGTCGCACGACTCTACTGCGACCGGTCGTAGAGGGACGCCAAATCGCGCGACTGCATCGATGCAGTCGCAAAGTCGCCGGTCCCCGCGTCTAAAAGTCGCTTGTGTTTTTTTTTTTTAGCATAGGAGGCAAACGAGCAGTTAGGTCACCTGATGTATAGTAAACACCAACGCCCACAGACATCCGTAACACCAGAGGTCTAACAGATGCGTTGTCGACCTTTAAGACAAGAATAACCTCTTTTCTTGAAGATCCCTAGGTCGTATCGGTCCGTGTTGTGTGCTGTGGCTCTTAATAAAATACGCATATTTGTAAGTGTTATTACTGCACTGCAGCTCAGTGCTCGCTCACATAAGACCGACGTGAGACAGTTGTGAGAACGGTTGGCCTATTACACAGTTGTAGACCACCAGAAACTTACGAAACGCTCAAATATGATAGCTGACAATTTGCGGTATCAAGTGAGGACTAAAGAGCGAAGCGCATAGCATCTATGAGGATATTCATGGGCTTTGGTTGTCACATTGAGGCTTAATGCTCAATTTTTTTTATAATATAGGGAGACGAGCGGAGCCATTTTTATGACCACCGTCGCCCATAGACATCCGCATATAGACTACAGATGAGCTGCCCTCCTTCCTCGTCCCTCTTGATTCCTCCATGTGCACAGCTGTCACTACGTCGGTGTCGTTTAAGTGAGGGGAAGTGCCCCGGTCGTGCCGGTCCAATTCGGCTGTAATGAAGCGTGGCACTAACTCCTGTTAAATTGCCCCTAATGCTTTAATAAAATATTCGTAACTGATTGATCAAAATGTATATACACAGTCGCAACATGGGAGCTTCGCTCTTTTATGGTAACTAAAAAGTATATAGGTACTAGTAGTAAACAAAAAAATATTTTTTTACTTCTTTAGCATTCGATTTTTTATATAAAAATTGCATAAATTTTCTTGATTCGCGTGAACATTTTCAGTAACAAAGAGTAAAATTACGTTATTCCAGAATAAAATCTATAACTGTGAAAAACGTTAAAAAATACGTTACAAATTAATTTAAATTTATACTTTGTATAAAGTTTATAAAAAAGTCATTCTTCATGATCTATGCAAGATTGAAACTCATGTTCGAAGATGTTTTATTATTATTATTTTATCTATACATATAATAAATCTGTAGAAAACGTCTTTCTTTCTGTATCTTGTGCGGCTTTTACTCAAAAACTATTGGACTGATTTTGATGAAACTTTTTTGTTATATAGATATTAGTCCTCGTTAACATAATGGCTATAATTTAGGTATAATGTATAATGCTGCAGTCGGTATTTCGCATATAAAAATAAGTCTTATAAATATACTGCAAAAAACGGATTGATAATTCGGCCTCATAACATTACACGTTACCATGACAACGTATTTCCAATAATGACAAGACAACGGCTGTCGGGTCGACTAGTCCTATGTAATTTTCTGTAGGTTGACCGCGAGTAGCAGTCTGTCCGACATTTTCGCTCAAATCCCATCAAGATGTATTTGGGCGGCGGAGGGTTAAATGGTGACGGTGATACTATCGAGCTGATTGCCAGCTCGTTCTTCTGAGCTGTAAAGATCATATCATGTTTATTAAACGCTATAAAAGTTATTTAAAGCATTCAAGTTGAATAACGAACAACATTTTAGTTGCTAAATTATTATCTTTAAAGCAGTATCAATGAGACAAGTAGTACTTCTTGTTTAATAATATGATTTAAATCTCGAGTGTAATTGGTCTATCTGCCTATCACATTAGTGAACCGGATTGAAGATATGATGATGATAATGGGAGGAGAGAGAGACATTGAATTGTTCCAAAATGATTTTATTTATTTTTGGATATTGCTTATTTAGTTAGACAGTCAAGCCTTGAAAAGTGAAGATTTAGGTTACAGGAATCATATTATTGAATATTATATTAAGTCAAGCTTGCTGGAGGCTTTTTGGTGGCTTTGACGATCAACAGATTGATCACTAGCATACTGAAGATAAGCACCTGCACAACAAATTGCGTAAAGTGCGTATAATATGTTATGCCGTGGCATGGCTTCTATGGTAATAACCTTCATCCAATGGCAAGGACGCTGACTACAATTTCCATTGATTATATTGAATGTCCCACCTTACACTCACTGTTGGTGATGACGAAGAATCGTAAATCGATATAAGGTATGTTGGGGTAAGAACGGAAAGGGGGTAAGTTCGTATGCATCACATTACTCTTAAACGCGAGCGTATTTTTAATGGCGGCAAGATTTTGCCGGTAGCGTATTTTTTAATGGCGG
>LUGF01059898.1:921885-939057 GCA_001625245.1 Calycopis cecrops
TTTATATAATAATATGTATTTATTTTATAATATTAATTCTAAAACTATTTGATTTTCGCTAATACTGACTAATACAATGAATCAAATAATAAAACATTGTGCAGTGCAGTGAATTTGTCGCCATCAAAATCTAACCAATGAGAGCGCAGCTGCAGCACACGCTGGGCCAATCAGGAGCGAGTGCGCGCTGTTAAGGGTTTTGACATACGTGGTTTTGACATACGTCTCTCTCACAATTTTTCTCTCCCTCTCGCTCTCACACAGTGTTATAATGAGATTTTACGATATCGATTTGGATATTATAACATCATGTCAAATTGCTTAAATTGAGTTTTTTGCTGTCTGAGCTGTAACAGTAGTCATTATAAGTCAAGTATTGGTAACATAAGTAGAATGTTACAACATTAGTGTAGATAAAGATCATATCATGATTATTAAACGCTATAAAAGATATTTAAAGCATTCAAGTTGAATTACGAACAACATTTTAGTTGCTAAATTATTATCTTTAAAGCAGTATCAATGAGACATGTAGTACTTCTTGTTTAATAATATGATTTAAATCACGAGTGTAATTGGTCTCTCTGCCTACCACATTAGTGAACCGGATTGAAGATATGATGATGATAATGGGAGGAGAGAGAGACATTGAATTGTTCCAAAATGATTTTATTTATTTTTGGATATTGCTTATATAGTTAGACAGTCAAGCCTTGAAAAGTGAAGATTTAGGTTACAGGAATCATATTATTGAATATTATATTAAGTCAAGCTTGCTGGAGGCTTTTTGGTGGCTTTGACGATCAACAGATTGATCACTAGCATACTGAAGATTAGCACCTGATACCAAATTGCATAAAGTGCGTATAATATGTTATGCCGTGGCATGGCTTCTATGGTAATAACCTTCATCCAATGGCAAGGACGCTGACTCCAATTGCCATTGATTATATTGAATGTCCCACCTTACACTCACTGTTGGTGATGACGAAGTAAATCGATATACACACTAAGAAATAAGTTAGTCGCTCATGTAATGAGAGCAAGGTACAAAATATGAACATTGAGGAGATGAATAAATAAAAGTATGTAGTTTGTAAAGAGGTTTTATTTACACTTTGGCAGTGATGGCATGAGATTCACTAAGAGAGTTACGCGGGAACTGAGTTGTATACCGTTGAGCAAGGTTGATTGTGCTGCCAATCCTGGAAAAGGTGTTCGTCTCCAAGATTAGCAGGACACGTCCAATTGTTCAGATGAGAAATTACCAAGCGCGGATGCCGAGTCCGTGGACGCCATAGCCAAGGGGACCGATGGGGACGGCGCCGGCCCATCCGAGGGGAGCGATGCCGAGCGGGTGGCCGAGGGCAGCGGCGCGGACGCCGGCGGCGACTCCGTCGTAGGCGGCGGCCTGGGACTGGGCGGCGGCGACGAGGTTCTGGGAAGCGGCGAGTCCGTTCCAGTAGGCGTTCTCGTGGAGGTCTCGGTTGGTCTCGGCGACGGCGCGGACTGCCTCGGTGTTGTGTTGGAGCACGGCCTCGGCGGCGCGCGCCTGTCCCTCGCCGATGGCGCGGACCGTGTCCTGGGCGGCTACGGTCGCGTCGATGGCTGCGGCCTGGAGGTCGCCGGCGTTGGCGCCGTACACCAGGGGTGCGATAACGCTAGCCGAGGCATAGCCGAGGAGGGCGACGAAAGCTACCTGTTGGTCATTGGAAACTTCGATTAGCTCGCATATAAATAGGAAGAGATAAGAGAAAGAAAAGGAACCTCTTATTTCGTGATCGTTGTGATTCGCGCGGTTGTCGAGATGGTACATTTGAGGGTGGAGAAGAGTGGCACATCTATTCAAGCCCAAGTCACCAAAATATATAAAATACAAGGTGATAATTGACCAATATTCTTTCGAGGGACCTAATTAATATGTTGAGGTGTGTATTGATCGGAAGTGGAATTCGGTGGTTTATGTTGTGAAACTGCTAAAATATTTGTACAATACCCGTATTAAATTAGTGTCAGTCGCGCCGCCCACGCTCCTAAATACCTTTATTGGGCGCAAGGCAATGTAGTTTATTTGTACTTTGTATATAATTAATAGGTATATTAAATTAATGCATTATACGATTTACTAAATGACATATTAATTATGCATATTGTAATTACTTTACGGGTTTTAACACGGTAAAAATTAAAGGCCAAAATATATACCTTTGCCCGACGTTTCGACTGGGTTACACCTTTAATTTTTGCCGTGTTAAAACCCGTAAAGTAATTACAATATGTGTAAAAAATACGAAAGTCTCAAAACAAGTATATTAATTATGGCTCCAATTGTGACGAATTGTACGGTTAAATCTATATTTGGGATACAATCAATTAATTATTTGGAATATTACACAGTCAAGGCTATCTTTTTGTTGGTTTTGCGGGGAAATGCTTTAGCCTCTTAGCTACTTGATGTTAGGAACGATAAATATTTTATGCTAATACTCTATCATAAAAACATTAAGATAACCTTACTGTAATATATGGAATAGACAATTATTCATTACGTTACTTATCTTGAGTATATGTTAGTGACAATAAAAATGCAAATCGATATGAAATAGCAAATCAAATGTGTACAGAGGCCTTGACAGAGGTGTAATTTGAATATTAATATCTCTCTCAAGGTACATTGTAAATACAGTAGGTGTATCCTATAATTAAATAACATTATTTCCTAGATATTATGAATAAAATTTAAGGTCCTTTTTATTCACAATAGGTATCTACCTACCTATGTGGTTTTTTCTGCAATGTTCGTATGGAATGTAAAATATATATCGGAGATACTATAAGGGATGTTAAAATTGAATAGAAGCAGAAGAGAGCCTTAATCAATTTGTATATTGTGTCGAAATATGAGCTCAAAATTTGAATTTATCCGAATGTTTAAAGCATTAATTATTTTGTATGACATTCTTTAAAGCTTATTCAATTGCATATAAATTGCATGTGTACGGTTTATGCAGGACGTATGGTACTGTTAAACTATGTTGTACGGCATATGAATACAAAACACGACCTTAATGCGCATGAAGATCATGCAATTGTAAGATACATTTGGTCTGCAGTTTAGTTTGGCGACGATTTGTCTTCGTGCAAAAAAGAGGCAAACGAAGTATGTTCGCTATAAGTTATTTTTTCAAAATTTATTTTTGTATTTTTAATGCTTAATAAAGGAATTAAATTATTTTACTTATCAATATCATCCATATTGGAATTTATACGCGAGTTAAGTTTACATATATTAGCTCGAAGCGCCTATGTACTTGACATAAAAATAATGGATTCTATTTCGTAACATATCTATTGCGTGGGCACATGCAGCAAGGCGACTTGGAATCATGTGAAATAATGCAATTATATACGCTGGGAATTATTTAACACAAAATCAAGTATGTACTTTAACATATTTGACTATTATAGTTGTGGGGTAGAAGGTTGGAATATGTAAATGTTTGGTGGAATTCGCAAGGTTCTACAACCGAGAGCGATGGTCAAAAAAACCGAAAAGGCCTGAAGATAATGATATTTATGAAGTGAACTTAATGTTAAATTGTTTAACCAGGTTCCTGTACAGATAGAATACAACATAGTTAAGCAATGATAATGCTAAATAATACGATATGTGGGACAAAGAAATTGTTAATAGGTCAAGAGTAAGGAAATACAAATATTAAGATATTGTATGTGAATATGGCTATAAGACCATGGCTAACCCAAGCCACATTGATAACATGAGCATCTCAGGTGGAATAACCATCTGGTAACTGAGTCACCGTTTGCGAATCGATGCTGATGTATACCAACCAGCCCCTGTTGCAAATCCAATTGAGATATAAATAAAGAGATCAAATAGAGAAATCACACTTCTTTAAGTTCCAGAACTTCCATCAACTTGTATTGTGCAATTCCCTGCATTTAAGATCCCAGTGTTATAAGAATGGATCTTGGTGTTTGCTAAAGAATAAATATTTAGTTAATTTAAAACGATAAATTTTTGACAATTTCAAGTTTTAACACTTTAGTTCCATAAATATCTTCGTAAATGTTTATATGAACTCAAAGGATTTTGCTGGGCCATAAGTTATGATGTGAACTTAATGGATCGATAAAGCGCTGATAAGATGAAACTGTGATCTTACCAGAAATCTCATCGTGTACTTCTTTGTCAGACTACTCGAGAGCTACTGAATGCTATCCCTAAACCGACGGCCGCTTATATACTGGCGCAGCACACGAATGCCTACTGTAATCATTGATAGTACCCGTTCTGCGTTGCCTTAAGAAAGTATAGAATTGGCAATTCCGTATTAAAAAGGTTAACTTGTTTTAAACGATTTTTTTAAATTAATATGTCATGGTATGGGATTGTTTTGTTCCGTTTAATTGTATTTCATAATTGTTGTATTTATTCGTAGTTTATACGGTTTTTTTTCAATTAAGAATATGTTTTAAATAGTTATAATTAGAATATTTATGTGTAAATGGGAATTATTAGATAAATAAACATATTACATTGTTTCCTGCTTGTTAGTAACATTGGAATGCTTTATAGCTATGTTATTCTTGGTGGTTTACATTAGATGTAAATTGAGACCATCGGATTTTTAGACTAGATCAAACAGAAGATTTCTAAATGTACGTTTATTTTTTTGACAATTTCGCCACATATACCCCATGGATTAATTTTTAATTAAACCGCAAGTAACATAACCACAACTTGTGCAGGCATTATGTGCGAGAGGCGAAAGATTTACATCCAGAGGTCATGCCCGCCTGATTCAGCTGCAATTCAGCAATGGCTTTATCTCTTACTAAATTAATAATACACATCTGTGATAGTTAATATAATACGATTACAGATGTGGAAATTATTCTTATACTACGTGTGTCCGACGTTTCATGGTCCACATTGTAATCTATGTTTGTACAAAATTACATCCAAATCAGTTTAGTAACTTTTGCGCAATTACAATTGTTAGTAATTATTAGTAAGCTGATCCTAAAAAAAATATTAATTACCATGCTATTTATATGATACACACTTTATGATTCTACAGATTATGTCTATGGAAAAAGGAGGAAAAAGGAGGGCAGCGTATCTGTACAGCCTGTGTGCGGATGTCTATGGGCGTCAGTAGCCATGAAAATGGCTCCGACAGCTCTTTTGCCCCATATCCCCTAAAATAAAAAAAAATAGAAAATAGGATACAGGCGTGAGTTGCTATACGTTAATTTATTTCTAATTACTCCAGTGGTCTGCCTCATGGCAGGGCTGGACACGCCTCATGGTAGGGCTGGACACGCCTCATGTAAAAGACAATCAGTAATCAGTCGGGTATTGATTTAGTCGCGTACCTATAGGCCGGCAATCCCACTGAATATTACGAGACTTGGCAGAAGAAAGGCCATTGGTCATTGATTTGGATTCTTCGTGTTGAGAGAGAGAGAGGGCCAGATTCATTTGAATTATTACGTCACATATATATTCAGTATCGTGGATAGTATCACGGACTACCAGGATTTGCCAACGAGGCGTCTGTACTAAGGATGACATGCTGTCTTAGTTAACTGGTTTCGAGGAGTTGAAGCGATAGGAATTTTTGTCTTAAAATTCATTATTGTTGATTGAAAATAAAAATTACTTATTTAGTTTGGTTGCTTAGATATAAAAGATGCCAAATTTAGTACAAGAAACAGTACATAATGTCTAAAAATAAAAATAATTTTATGCTATTTATTAGTAAAACGTTGTCCTCCTCTTAAATAAATAGACGATCGATCTCAATGTTATCCCATCGTAACCATCATTTTTTCTTCACGTGCTCTTGCCTCTGAAAATATGTTAAATCATTCAGCTCCATATACACTGTATGTTACTGTGATAAATGGTGATCAATATATCTACGACTAATTAGCAAGTTATGTTAAGTTGCCAGAACAAACTAATGAGTCCACAATTATTTCTACAAACCGACAATATTATAATGAATATTAATTTTTCACACATTAACTACGGAAGGCTGTAGACATGGTTCAATGTAATATTAAACAATATGTCTATTACATTGTTTCTATATTTTAATTACTTTTGTTCTTATTTACAGGTAAGCGAATAATTTGAGGCGTTTTATGTAAGTTTGTATTGTTATTTTTTTACCTAACTCTACAGTTTCAGAACATTTTTAATATGACAATTCGTGTTTTAAAACATTGTTAGTTTCCAAATCAATTAAGTACATATATCATAATCAGTGTCTATTATTAATTTATAGAATTGAAGCAACTCTACGTAGCAACCATTTAACACAGGCTTAAGAAGTTGCTAAAATCTAAAAATAAAAATAGGTTATAAAAATTATCTTAAAAAAATGTAAGACATTTTTCATTTTTTAAACGTTGTGAGTAACATTTTAGTTTATTTAAGGAATGAAAATTGATGCAACCGATTTTTATTTCCGTTTTGGTACGTTGTTTAAAAATTCTATTTCTTTCTCAATTGTATGAAAATCAAAATTCATGTAACTTTTAGTTCCGTTATATTTTTTCTAAGACCTGTCTATCAAGTCTAAGCTCTTTGTCATGTGTATTGATGGTTGCTATGACGGTGATCGGTTGGGCGGTGTTAAGAGCAGGAAGCTTTTGGCTCGGCGGAAAAAAGTACAGACAATGTGACATTTAAGGTGTGACAGTGGTGAAGGTACGTGTCCTGCCCGCTCTTGCATCGAAACGAGCATTGTTTTTTACTGTCATCTATCAGTCCTCTTTGTAAGTACACAAGTCTGTGTTGAGACACAAACTTGGTAGAACTTCAGACACAGACAGATACAGATTCAGATACTAAATTCTCAGTCCTACTTGATATCTTATTTTGAAAATATATTTAAATGCTTAGTTTTGAAATAAGTAAAGCCAATGTGATCGAATCGGTCCGCCATTGCCGAGGATCTTTGCCACCTCTCCTTGTTATAATAGTGACGGACATGCTGTCACGTTTCGTGTGGTTTATAAGATTTATTTCCCATAAGGCAATGGGTAAAGAAGAGCAAGGTATCTATCACCATTGATCGTGCGGATTTTAATGGGCTTCAATAGTACTGCTGATCCTTCTCTCGTCTTTCGCAATAAAACAATTGAATTAAGGCTTTCGTTATCAGTGTAATCGTTAAACCCTTATCACCAGCCGAAGCCCGCTTGACGTGTGATCTTTTAGATGAAGGCCAAGGCGAGCTGGAGCTTTGGGCTTTTATTAAAAGTTGTCGTTTAAAATTGAAGCTTTCCTCATTATCATATTTGACGACCATGTACCTTATCGTCGCAGCCTATTGGTAACTACGGACGCCCATAAACATCCGTAAACATATTTCAGACCATTTTGGTGACTGCCGACCCGTGTCACGACATATTGAAGAATATAGTCCCCTCGCCGTTTCTGTCTGTTTCTGTTGTCTTGATTATCTTAAAATCTAATTTATGGATTTGAATGCAGTTTTCACGAGTAGATAAATTAAAAAACAAAATAGTTCTCCAAAGAATTGTATTTGCATGAATTTTTGTCGTATCCTATCGTGTCATATATTATGATATTTTGTGGGTCCTGGAGATTTCATGATAGTTTGAGAACACAATTGAATCCGGTATGTGGCGGATGCTCTGGTCTGAATCTTAAGCTGCTACTCCGGGCAGGAGAAAGCCTGGCGGTCCGCTAGTACTATATAAAACGAAAGAAATTATAGTAAATTTTATTAGCAAATGTTAACCGCGTGTTCCTTAGCAAATTGAGCTCAGATAAACGGACTAGACCTCCAGGATCAATAATAATAATCCTTAATTTTACACGTGATGTGTTAATTCGCTCCTCTTAAGTTCCTCTTCTTATTGGTGATTATTTTTTAATCATATAATTAAATCTAAACTCCAAATTCATGATAGAGATATCGATTTCCTTTATTCGTAAATGTATGTGCCCCAAATTTGGTAGGGCCGACGAACATTTCATTACGTGGTTTCCCATCTATCGTCTCCTGAGTTTGTGACCAGACTAAGGCAAATTTAAAGAGATCGAGAGAAAGAGTTTATAGTATTATTTAATATTATATATTTTTTATAAAAAGGAGGCAAACGAGGAGTCGGATAACGGTAGTAGTACTCACAAACCAAAATTGTTCAGATTAGAAAAATAACAACTAAGATACGATGCAAAAGTTGTCTATAAGGTAGGTATTGATCAAATTACTTTTATATCCTTTAAGTCTAGTGTAACTGGAGTAGTCAGTACCTAGTCATATTTCAAGTATGTCATCGAGTTTCAATAAGCCGCTAGTCGCTACTATTTATTTTACCTGTGAAATCTCTAGCGTTTTTTAAACGACCTATTTGGGCAAAACGATAATCAAATTGTGTGCCTTGCAAAAAGTCAAAAAAAATACGTTCACAAAACAAAAATACACAAAAAATGTTACCCTTCTAAAAACATTTATCTTAATGGAAAATTACCGATTCATCTACCAAATAAATGTAATTTCTAAAATTGCCTATTTGAAAATAGATCAGAACTTCTAGACGAGGGCTAAAGCAATGAAAAATTATTTCAAAAAGATAACAAATAACAGTTTCTGTATGTGCGTCTGTAGTGGTTTATGGATCAACAGTTTTCAACCGCAAAGAGAACGTTACACATCGGTGTGAGCGGCGGCCGGCGTATTGAATAACAAAATCAGCGCGTAATTACGTGCGCGGTGCACTGGTTTGTTTTACGAGATTTCGTTAAATATGGCCGCCGCAAGGGCACGGGGTCCCGTACTCGAGTCGGTGGAGCCACGTATCTGCCCCCTGTCGACGTATCGAGACTCAGGTGGAGAATGTGAAAATGTGCTGATGAAAGTTTTGACTGTCTTTCATCATTGCGTATATATTAAATCGTTTCGTAACTTCATTAATTAATTATTTAAAACCATTTTTGCGCTTTGAAAATAACAATCTTTGATATTAATTAATTATAATTGTAACTTATATGTATCTTTGCAAAATAAATACATATTTTTTTTTATTTTTTTTTTATTAATCATAGTGGTTTAAAAATCCAAATCATCATCAACATATTCAATTAATATACATGTTCTGTACTTAGAACACGTAGCTTAGATGGAGATGTTATTTTAATTACAATAAACATTTTTTTGTGATATGCTAAAATCTAAATTTGATCAGGGTTGAGTGCCCATTTTTGGGTAATATTTTTATGTTCATTGTATTTTTATGATCACTAGGAAAACTTTATGTTGTTGACGTAGGGGAATACATTTACGTATGGTACCTAGGAGTCCCGGTTGTCCCTAGACCTACATCCTACTTGACACTTGGTGCAATACCGATTAAAACCCTGCCGCTATAATTGGAGGGTCTCGGAGAGGCAGGCAACAGGATCTCAGGCGACAGGCTGACCTCGGCGGAAAGTCAGACGTCACCTACTTGGGAACTCTGTGGCTGCCCCTGCATAGTCCGTACTACTTCGTCGGAACCGTGCAATGAGGTCAGGTTCCCATATTGACCCCAGGTCTCAGTACTCCAAAGGAGCACGCCTCCAATAAATCTGAGTCGCCAGTCGTCCCAATCGATGGGTGGAAGATCTTAGTATGGACTTTCCCTCAAGCCTGTTCTGTATGGGTGGTTCTGTCTGTGGTGTTAAATTATAGCCTAGGGATCACAGAGGCACGCAAGGAGTAGTAGTAGTAGTAGTAGTAGTTTAGTATCCTCACGTTACAGTCTAATAGCAAGGTAACCATACTTACGTTGCAGCTTCAGCAGCATATGAGAGGTGTCTCATGCAACCCTTCTAGTAATATTTGGGCGCGTTTGGTCACAATACCGCTGTGAAGTGCAGCAATGTCGCGTTTCGTGAGCTGTGTGGCGTTGCACGTCAATTTGGGGGAGGAAGGGGAAAGAAGGGCAACCGTCTGCGTTAAAAAATTCTCCGACTGTGATTTTTTCTGAGACTAATTTAAAAAGCCTTCCAACCATCTCTAACCCATCTTCTACCCATCTTATATCTACAGACATTGACAGTCGCCGCTTGGCTGCTTTGCATGGACATTGCATGATGAAATATAGGTAATCATTACACGAGTCAGCGAACGTTCATGTTTCCGATATGACTACACAAACATACACACTATTATCAAATAACTTTAATTATTACAAAGCAATAACTGTAACCGTTTATATCTTGTGGAAATCGTTTGCGCTAAGTATTACTATATTTAGTGTTTTACCTCGAAAATGTTAAATGTTTTTTGTATGGCCTCTGTGTGTTTCAAACTCGACCTAGTGCAGTTTGTTTGATACAGTTAATTGGTTTCGTCGATTTATATTTCATTTTGTATTATGTATCAATTATTTAATATTGAATTGGAGATCAAAAAATGCGACTGCTTTTTGTATATTTTAATGTTTTTTTATTATTTATATTATAAGTTATTTATACTGGCTAGTGTAACTCGCTTTTTGAAGACGAATCTAATGCCTCTCGTACATTAAAATCCGTCAAGATTTTCGTGCCATGATATCTACATACACATACATACCCCTCTTTTTTAATTATCATAGAGATGTTACCGTGAAGCCGTAGCCGTCGACGCCCATTAATATTCGCACAGTTGTTATACAGATGCGATGTTTCCGCCCATGGGCCATCAGTTTACAAACCACACTAAAAGCAATACAATATATATTTTTAGGGTTCCGTACCCAAAGGGTAAAAACGGGACCCTATTACTAAGGCTCCGTCACCAGGCTGTATCTCATGAACTATGATAGTTAGACAGTTGAAATTTTCACAGATGGTGTATTCCTGTTGCCGCTATAACAACAAATACTAAAAAATAAATAATATGAATATTTAAGGAGGCTCCCATACAATAAACGTGATTTTTTTTTGTTCGATGTTGACAACGGCAACAGGTAGACACTTGAATTATTCACAGAATATTAAGTTATATATTGTCTTTAAAAAAACATTAATTAAATTAAAATAAAACAAATATTTAAGGGGGGCTCCCATAAAACCAACGTGATTTTTTCGAATTTTTTCGTCTTATTATACAGTGTAGTAGTAGTGTAAGTAGATAATGGTACGGAACCCTTCGTGCGCGAGTCCGACTCGCACTTGACCGGTTTTTTAATTTAAAACTGTATCAGACGTGCCTCCCTGGCCGTGCCGGCCTATTTAGGTTGCAATGCTGCAGAAGCTCTACGTCTTACTAAACCTCCTGACGCAGTCGCATAAGAATTCCAGCTTCGATAGCACTTTAAAGTTGCGACATCGAAAACGTAATTGTGAATCTTATCAAGAGTCGAATGACAAAAGCTAAAACTGTACCTGTATAGATATAAATAGATATAAGTAGGTATCAATAACAGGAATATTACGCTATGGACATTCGTGCCGTGTTAATCATTTGGGCGTAAACGCTGTCAAATATTGATATTTGACGGCTTTTAAGACCTCAGGCTCTGCATTTAGATTTCAAACCCTACCGTTGTAATACTTTTCTAATTAATCTATACATATAATAAATCTGTAGAAGGGTCAATTCTGTACATTGAAAATATTGAAAAAATAAATAGCAGGGGGTGTTACTGGATCGATACCAAACCCAAATATGCGATTAAAAAAATTTTTGTCTGTCTGTCTGTATGTTCAGGCATCACGTGCAAACTAACAGTTCGATTTCGATGAAACTTGGTACAATTATACCTTATTATCCTGGGCATAAAATGGGATACTTTTTATCCTGGAAAACGTAGAAAAAAAATAAATCCATCCACACGAAGACCGACATCCGCGCGGACGGAGTTGCGGGCGGAAGCTAGTTAAGAATATTTCAAGACATAATAATTGAGAATTGTAGCATTTTATATATACTTGTTCAGCCCTCTACTACATATCTCGGCTGCATGAATTTAAACGCCAGTTGTGTCGTGCTAATCCTTTGGACGCTAAATGCTGTCCAATTAATATATTTGACAGCTTCTAATGTGTCATATTTGACAGCGCTACGGTTAATAATAATATGTTCTCAAATGAAATAGCCTGTGGCTAACCTAGTTTTTGCGACTGTTTGGCTACAGCCTTTAGTATTTTAGTTTCGTAAATGTCAAATGAAATTAAAACACCTTTTTTATAGTATAAGAGGGCATACTAGCAGTCGGAGCCAATGTCATGACATCCATTTCATAGACATCCCCATATCCGTTAATGCATTGCCCTTCTTCCTCCTCCCCACACTACTACACACGGTACTTACACACCGCACTAAACGCGACAGCACAGCTGTCACTTTACACTAGGATCTTGTAAGCGAGAGGTACCTCTCCGGTTGCACACATGCAGCGTGGCACTACCTCTTACTAAACTAAGAAGAACATAGACTTTTACTGCCACGTGAGCAGATAGGACTCCGGCAGTGGGCGTATGTTTCATGATAATGATTTTTGGAGTAAAACTTCTAAACGCGCGTGTGACATAGGGAGTAAGTTGGCGAGAGCGTTACAAAAATCACACATCGTGCGAGGCCAATGGAAGTTGTCATTCAAACTCAAAATTGAAATTAGTTTTAAGTGAAACTTTTTTGTATTTGACATGTTATGTCATTGTAACTACGGTAATGAAATTCAACAATTAAGTTTTACTTTAGTTGTGTGGCCTAGCATACACTTTTTTTCGCTACTATAGCTAGCTAATAAGGCGAGGGTACAGCGTGTTAGTAAATGAGCAAGTATATTTGCGAGTTAACCACGATAAGCAACCGCGCCCACCGACTCGCAACCAGCAACTACAATTTCGTCAGCTTTCGTTGTCGCTGACCTTAACAATGCCTTGTGCATTCCATTCGCGGGACAAATATACATTTTTTAATTAGATGCCCTCGTACGTGGAATACGTAGTGATGGGGCTTGTCGGCATTTACGGTACCGTAGACGTTTCCAAGCTGAATAATGACATATCGTAGTCATACCAATATTATAAAGTTCAAGGGTTTGTGAAACGCCCTAAACTTAGGAACTAATGGTCCTATTAGTAAAATTCTTCTTCCTCTTCGGTGTTATATTGACCGAAGAAGATTATAATCGATTATTATCACGATATGACAAAAGTAACGGAACCAACTCCGCTAAAGATATCATTTGGAAAAAATAGTTTTGTGAATTGCGGATTGTGAAAAACTGAATTTCCACGAATTTTTCAATATTTCGTACAACTTTCATCCTCCATTCAGCGTATTTTTTATATCTGCAACAATACAAGTATGTGTATATATCCTCTTCCGTTCTTCCGTACGTACAGCCTTCTTCAAGGTTTTGGTTATCTTTGTATCAAAACTCATTAAAATTAGTTCTATAGTTTAGACGCGAAAACCTTAGTCTATGTTCCTTATCTATGCATTAATACTACAATTCTTAGTCCAAGGTGAAATATTAAAATGTAGGTCTGTAAATTAAACTATAATAAATAAAATAAACTATATAAATAGGTATTCTGATGAAGTGGCAGTATTTTAAAAAAATTAAAAAAATCATTTTCATGTTTTTCGTTTTCATTTCATTAATTTTTCATATAAAATAAGTATTCTGATGAAACATGCCAGTATTTTAAGTAGCATCTACAGCAGCGGTTCGCAACCTTTTATTGGCCAGGGGCCACTTTTATATTCTTCTCGATAGCAGGGGCCAGAACGTATGTATAATAAAAATTCTAATTCACTGTACAGCAACAAGCGGCTTATTGCCCGCTAAATCTATATCTATACATATAATAAATCTGTAGAAGGGTCAATTCTGTACATTGAAAATATTGAAAAAATAAATAGCAGGTGGGTGTTTTTGGATCGATACCAAACCCAAATATGCGATTAAAAAAATTTTTGTCTGTCTGTCAGTCTGTCTGTATGTTGAAATGTAAAAGTATGAAAACTAACGGTTCGATTTCGATGAAACTTGGTATAATTATACCTTATTATCCTGGGCATAAAATGGAATACTTTTTATCGTGGAAAAATACGTAGAAAAAAAATAAATCCATCCACGCGAAAACCGACATCCGCGCGGACGGAGTCTCGGGCGGAAGCTAGTTAATAAATAAAATCATTCGCGGACCATATTTTGGCTTCTGCGGACCACTGGTTGGGCTCCATTTATCTGCAGCAATACGGTTGTGAGAACGGCATAAAATATATCCAGTAGGCTGTTGTGATGCACACAAGAACAGAAAGACACAAATATTGAAGAAACTGGCCAACTGCGAGTCGGACTCGCACACGAAGGGTTCCGTACCATTATTGTATGGGCACCCCGCCCAATTGTTAATTTTTTTTTAATTTTTAGTATTTTTTGTTATAGCGGCAAAGCAAATACATAAGTTGTGAAAATTTCAACCATCTAGCTGCCACGGTTTATGAGATACAGCCTGGTGACAGACGGACGGACAGCGGAGGCTTAGTAATAGGGTTCCGTTTACCTTTTAGGTACGAAACCCTAAAGAGATGCAGAATAGGCAGTACCGATAGAAGTGAAAACTTAAAAACGTCTGGTGTACCTACGTAGCACAAAAAAGTGGAGCTACGCTAACTCGTGAAAGCATGTTTGCTGATGCGAACACATAATATTTTCCCTGCTTCACGCCCCTAAAGATTTCACTTCAATATTAATAGGACCGACATGACCTGGGGGTCTTCAAGAAAAGAGCTTCGCCTGCAAAGCCTTGCGTTTGCGGATGTCCTAGAGGCGACAGTAGTCATCCACACTTTGCCCCCTTTATCCTATAAAAAAAAAATTCCTTTGAGTCCTCGTATTTCGTAAATAGGTACGTCCTTTGTGCAGACAAACGACACAGATCAGTAACTGATTGTAGTATAGATTGTGAGGAAAATTACGGTTTTGCAACATTATGATTTAGGCCAAGACTTGTTCGCATACACTTGATATTGTTAGTGTTGCTTTGATCTTGTCAATGTCTGGCTCAGTTGAACCATTTGGAACCTGTAAATATTATAAATGAGAAAAGATTGTGTGTGTGTGTGTCTAATTTCACGCATTATAGATTTGCTATGAATTTGACACAAATGTACTTTGAATCTGTATTTGTAAAATATAAAAAATATTTTCATGTAAATTGTTGCCTTATGACTCGCACTGACAAAAAGTTATCAGATATGTAGATCCAACTTCTAATTCAACGTGCCCTAACTCTAGAAGGCCTACTTTGGCAAACTCTACATATTAGTCAAAATATGTGTATGTAAAATAGGCTGTAGGTAGGTGTAGTTTGTCAAATTAGGCCTTGTAGAGTTAGAAGTTTGGCTCCACATGAGATCTGATAACTTTTGACAGTAGAAGTAGATAGTAGAGTTAGGATAGCCCTAGGCCCGACAGCAGTAAATTACTGCAACATAACATACACACCGCTGGTTACTACTGTACACCAATCGATACATCGGAAATAAAAAAAAGATTATGCTATTATTTATTTATATATTAACCTATGAATCATCATCTATACATATAATCAAACAGTAAAATTTTAGTGTCTGTACATTGAATATATTTACGAAAAACTAATTGGGGGCGATTTTAAAATAGTAACAGAACACTTTTCTATGATTTTTAATTTTTTTGTTTGTCCGTTTGTCCGTTTGTTCGGGCTAATCTCCGAAACTACTGGACGAATTTTCATAACACCTTACATTAATATAGCCATCATATCAGAATAATATAATAAGTTAAAATTTTGAATAATTTTTGAAGTCCGAAATCCACGCGGGCGAAGCCGCGGGCGGAAGCTAGTATATCATAATATCATACATACATACATAGATACAACTGACAGTTTTTCCAATCCCGTCATATGACAGCTTGTTGAAAAAACTAAAGCGCCTATTAAACAATTCTTAGCCGCTATTATTATATCAATAAATCGGTATCGCTGTTAATACTATAATAACCCCTCACTAGCATATCTCATTACTATACCTCAAGCTGTATATGATCCGGTTACATTATATTAATAATAATTAGCGACATTTATAGTCGCATGACATGTGTTTTTTCACCAATGAATACTGAGTTAGGAGCTCCGTATGTTTTATGTGAATGATATTACCGAGTTTGCGATATAAATTGTGATAGATCGACTAGTAGACTGTATATGGTTGCTTAATAAATCTGTATTGAGAATTCCGTTGTTGTAAAAAGAGTATAGCGGAAGGTATTGGAATATATATTGCTATCTAAGTATGTATCGGTTTTGAATCGGATGTTTTACATTGTATTCGTGCTTAGACCATAGATTTAAAGGGTGTTTATACCTAATGTAAAATTGAGAGATCTCTGATTTATGGATGTCTATGGGTGGCGATTGGTAATAATAATATGATACTATTTATGGACTTCACACACCTCGTTAGTGTAGCCCCGTGCTAAATATAATAAATGACCTAGGCGGGATTCGAACCCGCGTATCCTAGCGCAACATACTCTGCTTATCCGAGCCGTGTCATCGCTGCTCCAGCCGGTCCTCGTTATCTACCACCTGCTAGTTTGCCCCTTATTGTAATCCCATAAGACCACCTGTCTTATGGGATTACAATAAGGGTCAACGTATCAACGTTTTTGTTAATTGTCTTACAGTTTCTTATCAGATTTCAATATACTACCACCGGTTCGCCGATCGATAGAGACGGTTGCAGTTTGGATTAACCTAGAAGAAAACGAGGTGTTATTAGTTATTACTGAGGAAATTCGTCACTTCTGCAGAAAACGAGGGCCGTTTGCCACCACCAACGCTCATGTAATTATGCATAATTGTTTGTCACCTCCGGAACCGGAAACTCACACATCGCTAAAGCATATTATCTATTAATTGGCGATGGTATCATGAGCGAGATGATCAATGTGGCACTTCGACTTCTTACACAATGACTAGATTGTAAGCATACATTGAGATTAGACAGAGAAACGTTTGGCAGTTGCAACAAAGAAAGTGAACTTACAGTTTGAGTGTGGTCGTATTCCACGCGCGTCCAGTATAACTAGGTGAGCGGGTCGCCTGAGGTAATAGGGAGGGCGTGAGGA
>LUGF01059898.1:951503-971767 GCA_001625245.1 Calycopis cecrops
CTGGTAATTTATTATTTTCGTTTGGTATATAAGTTAGAAGAATCATTAGAAGTAGCTCAGATATGATGGGATAAGATTTTACCATTCTTCTTTATTGGCTGGGTAAAAAAAAACAAAAAATATAATTAAGTACCTAAATTGTTGTTTGTATTTTAACAGAAACTAAGATATCTTTTTAGGGTTCCGTATCTCAAAGAGACAAAACGGAACCCTTATAGGATCGCTTTGTTGTCCGTCTGTCTGTACGTCTGTCAAGACCTTTTTCTCTAAAACGCGTGAAGGGATTAAGCTGAAATTTTTGTCAAATACGGAGGTCAGTTACGTCTTGAGGCCTTGAGAAAATCACACTTCTAAGATAACGCAATAAAAAGTTATAGACATTTATACACAAATTTTGTATGAAAGCGCACTTTTTCGAAAATTTATAGGGTACTTCCCGTTGAGCTAGAATTCTGAAATTTGGCAAGAAGTAGGACCTAACGGTATACATATAGGAATAAATCTAAAAATTGGTAAATAAAATTTATATCACTGGAAAAATCATTACCAACTTATGCATGTAGTTCGTTTCATACTAAATGTATGCAAGCACCCGCATATATAAGTTTGTCAACTTGTCGCAGGGAAGTGTAATTTTCTCAACGTCTATTACTTTTGCTCATACCTCCCGTTCCTACGGAACCCTCGGTGTGCGAGTCCGACTCGCACTTGGCCTGTTTTTTTTTTTTTTGTTGCTGGGGAATGATTTTAGGCATGCTTCCTGGCCAGAGAGGACCTAGAGGATATGCGGGACTCGGGAGCCGCTAGATGGATCCCCATACCCACTAAACCCCAGCGGTGTTCCGTCTCATTCTCGAGTGGTAGAGCCACAGGGACGCGGTGGCAAACAACCGCGACTCCACAGTGGGTACCCTTTAAGGGTTCTACTCTGAAGACTTATAATCCCCTCCTTTCGACGTTGAGGTGTACTAGAACACGCAGCAGACCGACAACTCAGGTCTTACTGTGCGGAGGACGACTTCCCCTGGCCATCGACCTACGACCCTTCCTAAGGTGGCAGGTTTCGGGACCTACCCCTAGGACCACTCAAAGGCGGCTGACTATCCACCTCTCTTCTTCGTTCCTCTGTTTCCTTGCAACGCATGACGCTTTTAGCAAAGGAGTCAGCTGCAGACCAAGCTGCGCAGCATAGCACGTATTAGTGCTGGCAGTGTGATGTTAGCGCCTATGAAACTAAGATATCTATAGTGTACTAGCTTCCGACCGCGGCTTTGCCCGCGTGGATTTCGGACTTCAAAAATCCCTATAAATTTTAACTTATTATGTTATTCTGATATGAAAGCTATATTACTGTAAATTTCATGAAAATCCGTTCAGTGGTTTTTGTGTGAAAGAGTAACAAACACACAAAACATTTATAATATTAGTAGGATGTATTTAGTATTGACTAGCCTTGTTTTTTCGTTTCAATTATTTAAAATATTTAGCAGTCATTTTTTTGTTCTTTTAATATTTTTATTTATATTTTTTTCTTTTGGCCATGTCTCAAGTCTCTTTCATTTTTGTTTTCTGAAAGTGGAATTGGAAGTGGAACATCGTGATTTTTTTTATTGTAGTTTTCCCTTAAATTTATGTCATATTACTGAAGTAGATAATTTCGTATGTTAATACAAGTGTGTGTACTTTGCTCCTTACAGTTAAATAATTAATAAGTACTTGAGAAAGTATGCTATCAAATTTACAAACTCGCGGTTTCTTCCTTCTCAATTTCTTCTGCTTCTACCCGTTGGACGACGATTTTATTTGTCGAAACGAAAACTAGGATTTTCTAAAAAAATGTTTTGTGATAGTCAGGAACAAAGCGATGTTATACTTGTAATTTGGTCAGTAAATTTAGTTAGTTAAAGCGATCCCGGGTTAGATTTCCATACCGGACGTGTCGAATAATGTCCAATACGCTCTCTTTGGATTAGTAAGTTCTACATGAACCCATCTTTCAGACTTTGCTGAGTTTGCAAACTTACTATTACGATGACTTCTGTTTATCCCGCTATTGGGCTGGAATATGCTTGTTTTAGATAGATGTGTTATCTATCTAAAACAAGCATGTTATAATACGATCTTAGAACATACCGGTTGTGTTTTCCTTATTGACTTCGTCCCACGCAGCAGCTGCTACGGGATCAGCAGGCATGAGCCAACTTTCGTCGTACCCGCCCAAGCCTTCTTCAACTGAAAGTCATATAAAACCAAAATGTTCATAAAACGCATAGTCACTTTTAAAATGTCATCATTGACGACGGATGACGCAGTGGTAACATAGCTCGGATAAGCGGAGGAGGTTGCACCAGGCCCCACGCACGATAGCACATCCAACATTGGTTTGTAGACATGGACTCACCAGGTGTATTCGGAGTACAGTAGGCCTTATTTTTTATACTAAAGGTGCCAAGCGAGCAATCGGAGTCATTTTCATGACATCCGCATAGAGCTCATACAGATGCGTTGTCCCCCTTCCTCCTCCTTCCTCCATGGGCCACCGGCAATTTATACAACTCACAAGACCCGACAGCACAGCTGTCACTTCACGCCGTTTTCGTGTAAGCAAGAGGTTATTATTATTATTAAAAAAAAAAGTTTAGTGTTTTAGGTCAGCCTCCGGCGAATAGACTTTGGAAAAATGCGCACTGCCGAGCGACTAATGTGCTGTCTTGTCCTTATTTGTAAGGCCGTTACATAAATCGCAGATTTTCTTATTACATTATCTGTCAAATAATGTCACAGTCCTGGAATTTAGGTATCCAGCGTCAACGTGCTTCGTTCGGAAATTAGTTCTTATTGCAGTTTTTAATAGCCAATAATAAAAAAATAGGCTTTTCAGGCGATAGTGTGACAGATTTAGCATAATTTATTGTATTTGTTATAGTACAAGAGGGCAAACGAGCAAACGGAGCCGTTTACATGATTCATAGATGTTATACAGATGCGCTGCCCTCCTCCTCCCTCCATGTATTTTAGTTATGAAGACAGGCCCTAATATGTACTAGGGATTGCCCAAGAGAGATTTAGCCCTGTTGCTGCCATTGAATTTAATAAGGTAAGGAGGAGGTACTTTCTTAATACCGTAAGAGGCAAACGAACTATACTATAAATGCGTGCGGCATAATTGCTAAAGATATTCGCGTAGCAGTCATGCCGCGCTTGCCTCACTCCTACAATTGGCTGGCTTTTTTCAATTTAACGACCAGGCTGGCGCCGTGGTACAGGGCTCGGAGTGGAGCGTGTTGCGCCAGGGGTCACGGGTTCGAATCCCGACTAGGTCATCGATGTTTATATATGTATTATATGTATTTCTATAATAAAAATCTTAAATATATAAAAATTTCTTAAATTTATAAAACATTAAATATATTCCGTTGTCTAGTACCCGTAACACAAGTCCTTACGGTACTTAGCACGGGGCTAGGCTAACGTGGTGTATAAAAAAAAATATGCCACCGGAACTCACAAAATCGCTGTCACTTCACGCCGGTGTCATGTGCCCGTGAGCTACCTCCTGGTGCAATGCAGCTACCTAGGTACATGAGTTACGATCGTCTCTGTTTTCGAGGAATAGCCGCTAGTAGGTATAAGGGTACAATTCACACCAAAAGCGCGGCGAAGGGCAGCGAAGCGGAGCTCAGTTTATGTGTCATATGAATTTCAACTTTATTTTCATTACTATAGTACTTATTATCGAATTCTCACGACTTCTGGAGCATTCCAGCGACTTCTCGAGCAGTCGCGGGAATCCGCGCGTCTCGATCGAGTTTCTTATGCGATAATAAGTATTGTAGTAATTTTTATAAAGTTGAAATTCATATGACACATAAACTTCGCTCCGCTTCGCTACCCTTCGCCGCGCTTTTGGTGTGAGTTGACCCTAACAAACGTATGCACGACGTGAATACATACAAGTGGTTTCTCCGTCATCCGGCAAATGTTCCTTTGAGCATGGAGCTGCGACAATATGGCTTGGGTCCTAAAATAAAAAAAAAATATCACGTACATTAGTTTATTCTATAATGACCCGTAGAGGGCGGAGGAAGGAGGGCAACGCATCTGCATAACCTCTTTGTGGATGTCTATAGGCGTCGGTAGTCACGAAAAGGGCTCCGATTACTCGTTTGCCCCCTTAAACTAGAAAAAATCCGTGGATACAAATATTGATAAGTGATAGCAATTTATATGTAACAAATAAAATGTAAATATTTATTATATGCAATTCAGTACTATTGTGTACCTATCTTTAAATACACTTGGAAGTGGGAAAGGTTAGCCGAAGATCGAGGCCAACGGCGTGCTATGGGAGAGGCCGCCGTCCAACAGGGGACTGCAATAGGCTGATGATGATGATGAATACTGAAAGAATTTTTCAAATCAAACCAGTAGTTCCAGAGATTAGCGTGTTCAAACAAACAAACAAAAAACAAACTGTCAGCTTTACATTATTAGTATAGATGTTAGGTTACAGTGTCCAATAGAATGAAAAAAGTTTTACCTTGTCCGAGTCCGAATGAGGGTCTGGTTCGCCGCCTGTGAGATTTGTCGGGGCTGCAGCTGCGTACGTGATTACAACGAGCAATAACTGTGAAAATAGATAATGTTGGCTCGTATCATACCGCTACTTCGTTATCCATCTCTGTAAGTGAAGTGTAGCCGTGGTCCACGGACGTGTGAGGAAAAAGGAGGGCCGCACATCTGTATAGCCTCTATGCGGATGTCTATGGGCTTCGGTCGGCACGAAAATGACTCCGACTGCTCGTTTGCCCCCCCTATACCATAAAAAAAATCTCTAATAACTATTCGCAAATTAAAAAACCGGCCAAGTGCGAGTCCGACTCGCACACCGAGGGTTCCGTAATCAAAACGTAATGCATGGTTTTCAATTATTGTAACTTTACGCCTGCCGTTTAAGTTGGCAAACGTATATAAGCGGTTGCTCACATACATTTAGTAGGCAACGAATTACAGCTATAAGTTGATAATGATTTTTCCAATGATCTACATATAATTTACTAGTTTTCAGATTTATTCTTATTTATGTGCTATAAGTTCTTACTTGCCAAATTTCACAACTCCAGGTCAACGGGAAGTACCCGAAATATTTTTGGTTTTTGACAAAGTACGTTTTCATATAAAATTTGTGTATAATTGGCTATAACTTTTTATTGCATTAACTTAGAAGTGTGATTTTTCAAGGCATCAAGACGTAACTGATCTCCGTATTTGACAAAAATTTCAGCTTAATCCCTTCACGCGTTTTAGAGAAAAAGGTCTTGACAGACGTACAGACAGACGGACAACAGAGCGATCCTATAAGGGTTCCGTTTTTTCTCTTTGAGATACGGAACCCTAAAAACACTGTTTTGAATGAATCAATGGTCAATGAACGAATCAATAAGAATCAAAACATTCATTACTTTATTATTACATAATAATTCTTCTAACAATTTCTCACCCAAGAGGTAGTGCGATAAAAAAAATATTTTCGTCATTAAAACTCGCGCTTTTTAATTTGAGCTTTCTGTTTTAGAAGAAGAAGAAAGAATGAAAAGAAATATACTTTACTGTGCACACAAATACTTGTATCAATACAAATAGAAAATAGGTACTAACCATAGACTTAATAAAAAGTATAGACGGAGCGTTCTGAACAGTGAAATGAAGCCAGTTTTTTGACAACCGCAAAACATGTGTGCGCTTAGTGAGAGTTGCCGTGGAGTAAAAACTTATTACCCCAAAATATATCAATACGGACATGATGAATGGATAAGTAAATACATACGTTATTTAAATAATATATGGATACAAAAAAAAACAAACAAATTTACTAGCTGCGCCCCGCGATTTCACCCACGTAAATTTCATTCCCGTGGAAAATAGAAAATCATCCCATGACATCCCATAGAAACAATTTTTCGGGATAAAATCCTATGTGTTAATGCAAGTTACTCTCTACGTGTGTGCCAAATTTCATGAAAATCGGTTCAGAAGTTTTTGCGTGAAGGAGTAGCAAACAAACAAACAAACAAATAAACAAACAAACATACAAACTTTCGTCATTAATAATATTTTTAAAGTGCCGTAACTTCGTTCCGAAACGTTTTACGAGATTTTACCCAAGAACGTTTTATATTCATATGGATTTTGTTTTTGGATTGGCATAGGTTCGTAACTAGCCACGTTGAGAGAGAAAAATAATGCATAATAAAGAAAATTTTAGGAATTTTCAGCAAAAATCTTCATTGCCCTACATTACTGAACCCATATTAATATTGTAAATGCGAAAGTGTGTATGTATGTTTGTTTGTATTTTTTTCACATTAAATCGGATCAACGGCTCGATGTGATATTTAGTATTGTGATATTTGAAGGACTATAGCCAGTGCCATAGGCTCCTTTTTATAGCGATAAACTTCCAGTGGAAAACACATTTCCATCAAATCAATCAAATAAGCGCTTTAGATGGCATTATTACAGGCGCACGCAACAGTATGACGTATGTCCTTTTATCAATTAATGTTATTGCTACTGTCAAATGTTTGACAGAAACGTCAGAGTTTTAAACACTTTCTAAATTGCTTATTATGGAAATATTATTTTAGTATGAAGATAGTTGAAGGACTAAAGAGTGCCATCGTATCCTTTTTATCATGAAAAACCACGCGAGCGAAGCCGCGGGTAACAACTAGTACAATATAATAGAAGCATTGGAACCTCGTAACCTTTGATTATCCATTTCGTACCACACGACAAAGTCCTTTCTTAGTTATGTAAAAATCATCCCTTTCAAAATTTGTTGAACAAATTAGGCTGCGAATGGTGGGATTCCATGATGGCTCAATTCGGTTAACTCAAATCACTTCTATCCACTTCTCTCTAATATTTTAATTTCGGACAGAAAACCTTACAAAAAGGTTTTATGAGGGAGTATTAAATAAAAAAAGCTTGTTTACTGTTACATTAATTGGGTGAATATTAAAAGTAAAAATAGAAATAATTAAATGGACGTGATTAGTGATTACAATACATTACGTTTCGTTACATTCATAACTAACCCCATAAACGGGGACTATTTTGGCGCTTACTAGTGACAACATTTTCGTTTTGAAAGCTGTCAAACAATTGTTGAAATTAATTTAATAATATATTAATTTTTATGTTTACTTACGTATGAAATGTAAGTCCTTCTTGCTTTTTATTCCTCGAGGAATGATTTTTGCAGCCTTTCACTACACAATTCGGCATTTTCAGGTAATAAACAATTATTTATTTGGAAGTCATACGCCATTGACGAACTGTCACAAACTAATGATCTGGGTGTAGTTTGGTTGTCAAATGTGTATGTGAGACCGTGTATATACAGGAATGGGTGTAGTTTTGCTGGCTTCATTACATTATTAACAGCGCTCCGTCTATACTTTTTATTTAGTCTGGTACTAACAATGAAACATTTAAGACATTAACGTACACAAAGTTTTATATATTTTTTTAATCGAATACCAAAACAAAACCGCATGGAAATAAACGAAGGTATCTAGATAATAGATGCGTCATTCCTCACATAATAGGATATTCTTGTTGAACACTCCACGTGTCTAGTGATTATGATTAATTCAATGATTTCCTTTGCGGTTTTCCCATAACTTGCACTGTACCTAGTTGTCTTACATACATTTAGATATTTTATAAACATGTGCGTTAACAATCTAATCCGTCTGCGATCTATAAGTAAACGAACAGAGTAGAATATAATTATTATATACAAGATACCAATGAGCTTCCGGGACTATGTTGTTTCATCAATCTACAAGCAAATTTTTAACACGCTTTAATTATTTATTTTTTATTATATCTACCAACTTACGAAATTAATTATTTTATGAAATTACCAATTATCAGGATCATAGTATCAGTGACCGGTAACACAGGTTTAATATTACAGTGTCACATAATTTAAAAAATATTTTTACTCTCACTTCTGAATTATTTGTGTTAGTAGTCTGGGAGATGAATTGGGTGACTGTATCGTCTCCTCGGCCATGTCTTTTTACCAATAAAAAATAAAAATAAAACCCACATATTTACTACTTCTTACCTGTAAAACCAAAATTCCTAGTATATTTGATATTTGAGTTTCTCATAGGCTAACAGTGACTAATAATATCGTTACTGATCATGGCTGTATAGTTAGTATTCATTAGATATTTAATACGCAGCTGGCTAAATTGCTTGAATGCAATTCAGTTAAGGAATAAAAAAAAATCACACAATATTCATAATAAACCAAGAACGGATAAGCGGTCAGATAAAAGGAGTGCATGAATTGCTGTGTTATTGCTTATACCTACTTATACTATTATAAAATGTTAAGACTTATCCTGCTGTTACCATCAAAGACTATGTATATAAGGAAGGGGACGTCCTGTATATTATTTGACGCTACAGAATTAGCACGAGGCATTTGTTATAATTTATAAATATCACGGAAGTAACAAGACAATCTATACTAATAATATAAAGCTGAAGAGTGCTTTTTGTTTGTTTGAACGCGCTAATCTCTAAAACTACGGGCCCGATTTACAAATGACTACAGTATTAGTAAGCGCATTTAGCGAGGAAGGCTATAGATTACTTTTTAACCGACTGCGGTAAGAAAACGGATTCACGTAAACGAAGTTGCGTCCGCTAGTTAATTATAAAAATCTAAAGTCAAAGTGCATTGTCAAGTAAATATTCTAGATTAAGTCACACGGCAGAACTGATGAGAATGAGTAAATTATATCATCCAACGCGTCAGTTTATGTCAGGTAATTAATTTTGGAGCCGCCTGACCTGGCTCCAAAGAGAATTATTTACTCCCCCCTTATTTTATCACTAGCCAGCTCGTGTCCTTGGGCGTCATTAATAAAAATTGATGAAAGTATACCCTGTATTACTTACAGATAATGTAGTTTTGTATTAGTGAAATAATGGTTAAAATCGGTCCTGTAGTTCTAGCGCAACAAACAAACCAACATTTCCACTTCATAATGTCATGCGCAGAGCGCAGCGGGCTGTGCGGTGGGGGGTGAGAGTACTGGAGTACCGTACGGTCCCTTGGGCGGCAACGACAGCTCTTGCCGGTAACCCGCCTTGGGAGCTCGTGGCGAAAGTGTTTGCCGAAGTGAAAAGGCCACGAGGCGAGCACTTGTCGCACGAGGAGCTTCGGCGAGGGGAGGAGGTGCTAATGCGAAGGTGGATGATGGACCCGGAGCCGGACGTATGGCATACGTTCGATCCTAGCGCTTTGCCCGGCCCTCGAGCGGCAGATGAGCCGAGAACGGAAACCCCTCACCATGACACCGGTGTTCAATGGGCATGGATGCTTCGGTGCGTATCTATGTCGGAATCGCTGGATAACGGCACACTGCCATGAGTGTGGCATCGCCCTCGAGGTGTGCCCTAGATGGGGCGTGCATTGCTATGATCTGGCAGCGTGATTGAGTGACGGACCCGTAAGTCAAATATAATCTTCTCAATGCTCGAGTGAGACCGTCTCCGATTCGCAGCAGGAGGCGATGGCCTCCTTCTCCAAAATGGTCGTGCCCTAAAAGGTTGCCATTCGCCTTCTTAACTCCCTAACCGGGATCAGGAGTTGTGGTATGCTTGCACGTTCCCGACGTCGGGGGGAGTTGATCTACGTCGTCTTATGAGTTCTCTTTTTGGAGGAGTCCGGTCTCTTATGACGGACTGGCCATTTTTTTTGTGCCTCTGCGCGTCGAACTGGCCAGTCGCCGAGGTGCCCTATTGCTGATAGATTCGGGGTGTTTCAGTATAAGCGCCTGATAGCAGCCACGGAAGTTTTTAATGGGTATTCGGTTCATCCACAGGTGCCACAAACCCCATCGGATCCCACCCAGGACCGTTGGCAACGCTTAAATGCATTTCCCAACCAAAAACCAAACCAAACAAAGCAACAAATGTTATTGGTTAGCTATCAGTTTGGGTATATTGATGCGTTTGTTTTTGTAAACTTTATGTACCTATACATAAATAAAGACACGAGACCAGTTTAAAGTGACAGCTGTGCTGTTGCGTTTCGTGCGGTGTGTAAGAAGCCGATGGCCCGTGGAAGTGGGAGGAGAAAGGAGGAGGACATATCTGTATAGCCTCTATGCGGATGTCTATGGGCGTCGGTGGTCATGAAAATAGCTCCGATTGCTCGTTTGCCCCCCTATTCCATAAAAAAAATCTTCTATTCTATACTAATCTTTTGCAACTAAATAGTAAATCTTTGCTGGAGGAAATCTATAATCACGTCGAAAAAAATTAACGCGAATTAAGTTTACTCTACTACTTACTTACTTACTTTACTTTACTTTTGTTTTACTCCTATGGTGTTACCACGTTAGGCTAGCCTACGTGCCGTAAGGACTCGTATTACAGACACTAGACGACGAAAATATTTTTAACATTTTTATTATAGAATTATAAACATCTATGAACTGGGCGCGATTCGAAGCCGCAACCTACTACAAAGTGCGCGGCATAGTTGCTTGCGTTAACAGTCAAGCACTGTTGCTAATCGATTGTTAAATTTAATTGACATATCAAATGTCAATACAAGACTTATAGTCCGCGCCTCCACTCAAATCCGTTAGAAAATAGATTGTAGTAAAGAAATACATACAAATATTAAGTGAGGGTAAAATAGGAATGTAGCGTTGTATGAGAATCCATGAATTATGAAGTTACAAAATTGAATAAATAACTTGAAGAAATAAACAGGAATAAACAGCAGCTCCTTTATGGAAATTTCATCCACCGGGGTGAGAAACTTGTCGTAATGAAGCCGCGAGAAAAGCTAGTAATAAATATGAAAATGTGTTTTATAAATATAGTAATTAAAAAGTATACACATCAAACATAATAGTTATCGTGACTTAATTGTACTGCGTAGTTCAAAAACAAGTTGCAGCGCAAGTAATATACAAGGAGGAAAACATAAACGATACATACCAGAACTCTCATCTTGAGCGCGGGTCACTGCTGAATGAATATCTCATGACACTGCTTGGATTTATAATCACATTAATGGGTAAATACGTTAAAAGATGTCACGAGCGTGAGTTTCAGAGCAGATTAACTTATATATTGTAATTGTGATTGCAAATAAACTTTTATCTATATATAAGGATAGTATTGCTGTTGGTTCGGAAATTTTTATTCTCTTACATTGGACACCAAGGGCATGTCACTAATGAAGAATGTTCGTGTAACTCGTGATCATGTTATCTTTGAAATGATTAATCTCAGGCATAGGGACTCTTTGTTTGGTTCTTGTACTGTACCTGTGTGTGTAATGATTGAAGACTGCATGTACATTGTACAATACATGTCTTTGCTCTACTAATAATCTACGACACATTATGTGAAAAATGCAAGGCGACATGTGTTGCCCCGACCTGTTCGTAATATTCATGCAAAATTTGAAGTAAATCCATGCAGTACTTTTTGAGTTTGAGAGAGAAGAACAATTCTAAAAACTATATTTTTGGCTTCGATATTGATTGTAAATTACGCCTTAAGTATTCTTTAAAAAAAATATTCAATGTACAGTTTTGACTTTCCTACGATTTTATTATATGTATAAATGTTAGGAGTCTAGGTGATTTATGTCATTGTTGTTATCATGCGATTTAGGTCATCTGTAAAAATGTTTTTCATGCTTTGAGGGCTTGAGGTGAACGATATTCACGTCACTCTATTTGTTTATAATACGGATTGGTATGACTTTACACGGTCCCTTTTTTACAACCTAGTGGCAAGCAAATTCCTGCAAAGCAACAAAATTTGGATAACTCATGTATACTACTACGTCTGAGGAAATCATTTGCTGACGGTTTCCAAATAACTGTGATGAATAAAATTGTAAAGAATAAAACGACTTAAGTCGTATTTTTTCAGACTGTGCTTTGACTTGTTGGGTGAAATAAGCGATAGTCCTAATGCTAACCTATTAACTATTCATTGATGTGGGTGATCGAGCGTATAACTAAAAATTAATGTTCTTTGTTATTTGCCAGATTAAGAATAACTCAAGAGTTAGATTATAGTTAAATAATCCAAATCATTTAATCATATGAAAAGTATTTACGGTGATGTATGAAGATATTTTAAACAAATACATTTTCATGCTCATATTCTAATTTATTTAATCATTCTATTTACGAAATCCAAGTGGAAGTGCGGCCAAGATTTGGCCTTGCAATTGCAATTGTTGCAGGGAGGCTACTGCGGAGTAAGCATCCCAAGTAGGGTTGAGAGTTTGGGAATAAGCGATTGGGGATAGCCATGGCTGATAACCGAGAGCCACACCTGGAGCTACAACAATAGGTTTTAGTAGGTCAAGTTTGGCATCTTTGATCTCTTCGCTGGGTTTGGTTTCAACGGATAAATCGGCAGTTTTGACCTCAGCAGTCTTTTCTAAAGGTTTCGTTTCTTCGACAGGCACCGCAGCTGGTATTTCTACAGATTTAACTTCGGCAGCTTTGACTTCCTCAACTTTTTCTTCGACCTTCTCTTCAGCTTTAGCTTCCACTGCAATTGGCTCATTGATGGGCTCAGCTGCTTTAGCTTCGGGTTCTGAAATCATGTAATTGTATCATTAATCATATGTATAAAGAAACTAGCTAGTGATTTTTACCACATCATCCATCATTATACTTAGGGAAAACATTGAGGAAATATAAGTAAATACCTATGTAGTTCTGCGATTCTGAGGAAGGTTTTTAATTATGTTTAATAGGTTGTATAAATGATAAAAAATTCTTAATCTTTTTCCAATATTTTGTCAAGGTTAAAATCGGCTTATTCACGGTGAGAGAGTGTCAGGGCTAGCACATACGTGGTGGCTATCTTGCCATTATTTTGAAAATACGCTTCATATATTTTTATATATATTTTCCCACGTTACAGTGTTATCTATACTAATATTATAAAGAGAAAGGATTTGATTGTGTGTGTGTGTGTATGTGTATGTGTGTATGTGTGTGTGGGTGTGTTTGTGAGTGAGTGTGTGTGTGAGTGTGTGTGTGTGTGTTTCTATGTAACGAATAGGCTCGGAATGTGCTGGACCGATTTCAAGAATTCTTTCACTATTTGAATGCTACATTATCAAAGATTTACATAGGATATTTTTTACCGGCTGAACCGATTGGGTTAAAATTTTATAGGGGTATTTAGATTGTTTCCTGGATGCTTAAAAATACAATTAGATCCGGTATAGTGGCGCTGCTGTCAGTATGTCAACTACTAAACGTCTTGATTGGGTTGAAATTTTGTATGTGTATTTCCATTGTTGTATACATATAAAATGAATGTCTGTCTGTATGCCATTTCTAGAATCGTAATGCATAGTGCATTTGAGAATGCGCCCACGAAGGTTTCTAAGTTGGTACGACCAATTTTCGACAGATGGCGCCACTGTCATAATGAATTTTATATATTGCAGCGATAGTACATGCTGACGTATCTGTTGGTGGCGGTAATTTATAAATTAGTAGTAATATGTAACCTACCAATACCAGAGGTGTCACTGCTGGCAGCAGCGGCCTGTTGCTGGGCAATGAGCAGTTGTTCAGCGTTCAGGTTTCTCCATTTCTGTTCCTCAAGCTCCCACTGAGCCAGGTCAGCCTTCTCCTTCGCCATGTCGGTAGCTTCGAAGATACCTTCGTCGACTCTCTCAGCGGCTTGTCCTTCTAGTTCACGGGCCTGGTCGACTACAGCTTGGATCTGGTCGATGGATTTTACCTGTGCAAGTTTGTTAGATTTAGATATTATCTATTATCCGTTCAGACAAAAAATATAGCCCACATGTTTTTCCTTTAACTCAAGCCGTAAGAAATGGCTATGACTAGGTATGTGCTTTATAAACCTAAGGTACTTGTTAGCAATCTTAGTAAAATAACAACCAGTAGCCTTGTTAAGGTCGCTTCGTGAATAAGTTTGTAACCAAAACATTAGATATCTCATGGGATTTAGGTAACAAACAACTACAGCTAGACATAAGGCTAGGGTTGAACCAGTGCACAGTGGTAGATTTAATGGTTGACGTTCAAAAAGTAATTCCTGTAATTCTATTTTGAATAAAAACCTTTTCTTTTTTTCTTTCTTTCTAAGCCCCTGCCCCCGAGCGTCTTATGCATGGACTCGCAGCTAGATACAGCTGACCCTCAATCCCAACTCCGAGGTCCACAAGTCCCAAGCTTAACGAGTCAGCGAGGCCCATCCAACGTGTCCACCCCACGCAGTAAAAGAAATACCTGAGCATTAATAACGGCGGCTTGTACGTCGCCCGCGGGTACGGTGGGCGCGACGACGAACGCCGGCACCACGCCCAAGGTTGGCGCTAGCTGGTACTGGGGCGCGGCCGCGGCGTAAGCCAGGAAAGCGGAAAGGATCTGAAATATTAATGGTGGTTGTTAAAAGAGGCCCACATTAGTTCATAGTAATTATTTAATTCTATAGGATTGTATTATTGCAGGTGATCGGTTGTCTTAGCGTTCATTGAAGGAGGCCTGTGATCGCTGGGGTGCCCTGTTGCTGATAGATCCGGGGCACTCTACCACAGCGGCCGAAGGCTCTCGCAGTAGTTTTTAGTCGGTAGGGGTCCCGTGCCGAGTCCGACACACCCTTCCGGCTCGAACATGGCCTGTTGGACTGTTCCTAAAAGCATTTTCCCTACGTCAAAAAAATAATAAATAAAAGGCCTATGTCCAAAAGTGGACTGATAAAGACTGATGATGATGATGATAGGGATTGCATTAGTTTAGGGATTTTTTTAAATTCATATTTTGTTTATCAATTTTGAATTACATAATACTGTTTGTGGTCCTAGAATAAATACAATTGCTATATTATTTACTTTCTTTGGTTAAATATCATATAATATTTTAAAAACTACTTTTAAAAAATCCAATTTTAAATTTCTATTTCAATTAGCCTTAAGCTATTTATGTACACTTGTATTGTTACATTAGATGTTGGGTTACATTGGATGGATAAAATATTATGACTAAATATCTTTAGCTGTTTACGGTATCATTGAATTAATGGGATGGGACATACTGAGTACGACGTAATCTAACTATAATAAACCTTTAACTCAACATTTAAACCCTGTATTATATAAATAGCAACGAAGGAGTCGTTTATCGAACCGTAGCTATTTATTTCTGTCATGCTCCTTGCTTGTGATAATGCGAGTCCGGTGAATAGTGGGAGCCATTGAATATCGTAACATTTGCACGGTGAGAGCTTTAGTTTTATTAGAAAACCGACGCAAACATTAAGAAAGTTGGCTTTAAAAAAGTATGATTATGTTCACAGACAAACATTTTCAAAATTGAAATTCGTTAAGCAGGTATGACGGCAGGCTTCGGGCCTTTCAAATTAATACATTATATACAAATAGGTACCCAATATTAAGTAAGAACTAGAATAAGCTCACAACCCTCCAGAATTTTTTTACTTACTTTACGTACGCAATAATTATTCTATCCTCGTTCTTTTGTTCATATTCTATTATGTCCGTTAATGGCTTCTCTTTCATTTGCATATGCAATGAGCTAACATTAAATAAATGATTTATAAGAAGTACGTCTTATACTTACTAGCCTTGTTCATACCGGTAATATTACAATTGTTAATGTCTACATACACCCACCAGTCGAAGGCGTCAGCTCTAGGCAAATAACTGCGCTATCTGTATCACGAGGTGGACTGGTGGTCTGTTGTTATCGCAACATTGTATCTTTGATTATATTATACACTTTTTTATTTTTTTTAATGGTATACGTAGGCAAACGAGCAGTCGGAGCCATTTTCATTACTACCGGCGCCCATGGACTTCTGTATTGAGGTTCTATAGATGCGTTGCCCCCCTTCCTACTCCACCCGTACATGGGCCACCGGCTACATAGTAAGCGCTTACTTCACATCGCTTATTGAGGTCAGCGCTGTCTTGTCTCGAATTCCGAGTCAACTACTGACCCGCGGATTGTTGAGTACAAGATACTGAACATCCTTTATGGTGTGTAATTAATATAATTACATACACATTAACCACTTTACCCATTTATACTGTTTTTATTGACGGACGATTCCATATTTAGAAGAAAGAAAATATTTTTAAGGTTAATTCCTTTTTAAATCCATTTAGATGTTCCGCTTTCTTAACCGAAACGAAATATTTAAAAAAAAGCTAAACTATTAGGTATGCCGAAATTATTACAGTTGTCGCTAATGAAGCTATAGACACATTCAAATGCAAAATTATTTAAGATAAAATAAAGTACAAATGAGAGGGAAAAGCAACTCTCAAAGCATCAATAAGAAAGTATTGTAAATTTAATTTTTAGTAGCATTTCCGTAAAAGCCCGCGAAATTCACAAATAGTACAAACGTTTTATAGTCCTAATATTTTGTCTAACGCGCATGTTTTATAGTACCATGCATCCATAGTCGAAGATATTATTAAGTATACCATATGCGAATACACAAATATTACTATTACCATTTACAATATAAAATTATATACTAAGAATAAATACCACATATTAGAATACAATTCAATACGACGAATCCACATAATATGTATGGCGGCTGCGCGCACCGCAAAGTTTTCATGACAAAGAAACAAGAACACGGAAGAATATTTAAAAACGAAAGGCGCGAAATAAAATCGATTAATCGGTACGCAAATAACGTTTGAGAACTCGATCACAATCACTATTAAACAAAGCAACTCAACTGACCAGAACTCTCATCTTGCGGGATGTGTAGATGGCTACTGATTGGCCACATCTCGCTTCAGTCCGTTTTTATATTCCGTAATCATATGACTCAAAAACTGGATACCACGCGCAGAAAAGTAAAAAGAAAATGTCAAGTGCCCTAAGGTGAATTCAGGAAACGAGAGCATTTTGACAGTGGCCGCCATTTTGGAATATTTGTTGCATCAGTATTTAGGCGCCATACAACTTGCGACGCTGGTTTCAATGGAATGTTGCTAGGTAAAAAGACTATATTTTTTCCTCCGGGTGCGAATGAATCGTCAACAGTTTTTGTATTATATTTTTTTATTCTACTTTGCCCGTGTCGAACTGCATATTTTCAGGTGGCAATTTATTTGAAGTTATCCTTCGCATGCCGTATGTGGAGAATGATAACTTGCTTATCTATAGTACCATTTTATTTTAACTAGGTAGTAAGTACCTATTATTATGTTTATAATATATTTCCTATGTTACCCACAACCTAAAACGATCGCTCTCTTTCTAGAAGATACTTTTTAGAGTTAAAAGAGAATTCTGTTTCTGGTTAAAAAAGTCAATCCTGTATGGAATTTTTAGGCTGAAACATTTCATAATGTTTAATTATCAATATGGCCATCTGCCATTTAGTTTTCTGTCAATTGAACTGTGTCAATGACGTTTTCAACAGTCATCTGTACACGGATGTTGGTAAATGGATCATAATGATGTTATAAATAGTGCAAACATCCAATCAAACTAATATTATGAATATGGAAGTCTTTGTGTATGTACGTGTGTTCTATTATAACTACCTACTCTTTACACGTACAGAACGTATTTGGGTGAAATTTGTCACATAATATTTCACGGATTCCAAAAAAAATAATATAAATTTACCAAAACCTTAGGATGAGTTTTACGAGAAAAAAGCAATTGGCAGGGGTAGTAATTAATATAATCGGCAGAAGATTGATTATTACGCTAATTACTTACGTATTGTAATAATTGTAGTTATTAAATTTTGTAATTAATATCGATATTAGGAGTCAATTTAGTGTAGAAACCATATTTTTTCTTTAAGTAAAGTAAAAGTAAAGGAATAGCATTCAGAGACTATTATTTACCATAAGCTCGACTTTCAACCTTTAAGAAAATGTTACTTTACAATCCTCATCTCTCTTAGTCAATTCCATCTAGATCGGTTCAGCTATTTAGACAAAAAACAGACGTACAGAAAGGGTTATTTTTGTATTACAATGTTAGCTTGGTTTAGCATAAAATATACATCAAGTACAACAACTTCCCCTGCCTTCTCCCTTCTCTTCATTTACAATATACATTTATGTAAAGTCGACTACGCTCATATTTCAAATTAATTATGTATTGATTTGTTATTGGTCCTGTATATGTCATGGGCTTAGTGTATAACGAATGATATTAGGTCATTATAAAAATGCCCACGCAGTAATATAAAATGCCCATTATATAATAGTAATATTATGTTTATACTTATTAATATGATAGGGCAATATGATAATAACTATAGAAATAATCGACCGGTCCGGTCCTGATGATGTTGAATGTAAGTGACATTAGGAATACGATGATAATCATTTAAAGGATAAGCAAACCCAGCCTGGTTTAGTTTATAATTAAGGAAATCATAATTTTAATTAATAATTTCAACCTAATTAGATTGTCATTATTCATATTGGGGTGGCATTATCAAAAATGAGAGTATTAAGGATTAATAAGGATTTATTATTTGACAACAATAACAATAATAACAAATACTGTATGAGAAGAAGAAAAGACCAGCTGAGGCGATCCGAGAGATGTTATCTGCTACAGCACCGTAGCAATGCTACGATCATGTAGCATGTGTAGCAGTCTTTGCGACATGCGCCAGAGAAAAGAAAAAGTTTTGGAGTCGCATTCTAGATAAAAAGTTTCACTTTAATATTTTTAAATATGCTGAAATAGGAATGTCAGTGATATACAAAATGACATACAATTAAAATATTTTTATATATTTCTATCTGAATAGTATTCAAGGTGAGCTTTTTATTTTTTACGCCGTACTAGTCGTAGTAGTACGTAGTAGAAGACCTTACTGTACTTGTTATCTAGTGAAAACTATTTAACCTTTAAAAGTAATATATAGCTTAAAAATAATTTAGATGTAGCTACGTTGACCATCATTGTCCTCTGACGTGGAACGAGTATTTTTTTTTGCAAAGATGAAGTGTTTCCGAACATTATCTATGAGCTCACAGCCTATTTATGTAACACAAGGTCCAGACCTTGTGATCCTGTTTACGGGATGCAAATTTCAAATCATGTTTTTAAAAAGTTTTTTCATATCACAGCTTTAGCAATTGCAATCACAGAATAAATTTTTGTTTTCTCTGAATACTAGAAAATTTTATTACGAGTATGTATCAAGATTTGAAATATTTAATTGACTAACAACACCGCCTATTTGACTTCATTGTCAAAAGTTCAATCGATTAATATTGGTGCAATAGAGAATAAAAAAAACAATGATATAGCATTTTCCCATAGATGATGGCATCAGAGTTCATATTTTATCTAAATCTCATATTCATCTCATAGTCATCATTGAACATATATATTTAAACAGATACAGAGTTTGTTTCCCCAGTTTTTCTCAGAACAGGCTAATTAGGTTTATAGGGGACATTTTATTTTGAATAGAATCCATGTGAATAAAAAAAAGGTACATCAGGCAGTATCTTCGCTCATATGCGCTCGAAAAAACAACTATACTCCAGGTTGAACCAGTGCAGTGGGAGATATAATTTTTGACGTTCAAAAAGATATTTTTACAATTCTATTTTGAATAAAAATGTCATTTCATTTCATAATATTATGTTCCTCTGTATTATATTATTTTCCGACCCTTTATTCCGAAATATGTAATCTTGTATGTACCTAGTTATATTTTGTATAGTCGTTTATACTATATCTCAGATTTCGGAGTGCCGTTTGGCAAATGCCTCCTCCAACGATTTCCATTGTTGTCTGCTTACTATCCATCTAAATGGTCCACTTAATACATCTTTATTCTTCTTGACCTAAAGTCTTATGGTCTATTATTTAATTATATTATTATTATTATTAAATATTATATTATTACTAATAATAATTCGTAATTAATGGTACAGTATATTGCGCACACCCACGATGATTAACCTAACTTTTAGGAGGCGGGAAATTTCGATCTAGTGGTGGTGATGGTTAGTTGTAGCATTAACGAAGTAGCTAATTAGGTTTATAGGGGACATTTTATTTTGAATAGAATCCATGTGAATAAAAAAAAGGTACATCAGGCAGTATCTTCGCTCATATGCGCTCGAAAAAACAACTATACTCCAATGCTACACCTATATGCTTCTCCTA
>LUGF01059898.1:973296-986630 GCA_001625245.1 Calycopis cecrops
ATATAAATTGTACTCTAAGACGTCACATGTAGACAAGCGCTGGGCCCGAACTAAATGAAGTAGAGAGCACGCACTCTACAACGTATGACACAACATCTAGTTGAGATTTCTTCTCTAGTACGTAGTACATATAACTCAATGGGATTAATAAGGATTTATTATTTGACAACAACAAATAACAATAATTACAAATACTGTATGAGAAGAAGAAAAGGCCAGCTGAGGCGATCCGAGGTATGTTATCTGCTACAGCACCGTAGCAATGCTACGATCATGTAGCATGTGTAGTAAGTCTTTGCGACATGCGCCAGAGAGAAGAAAAAGTTTTGGAGTCGCATTCTAGATAAAAAGTTTCACTTCAATATTTTTAAATATACTGAAATAGGAATGTCAGTGATATACAAAATGACATACAATTAAAATATTTTTATATATAGTATTCAAGGTGAGCTTTTCATTTTTTACGCCGTACTAGACGTAGTAGTACGTAGTAGAAGACCTTACTGTACTTGTTATCTAGTGAAAACTATTTAACCTTTAAAAGTAATATATAGCTTAAAAATAATTAATTTAGATGTAGCTACGTTGACCATCATTGTCCTATGACGTGGAACGAGTGATTTTTTTTTGCAAAGATGAAGTGTTTCCCAACATTATCCATGTGCTCACTGCCTATTTATATAACACAAGGTTGTGATCCTGTTTACGGGATGCAAATTTAAAATCATGTTTTTAAAAAGTTTTTTCATATCACAGCTTTAGCAATTGTAATCAGTAATCACAGAATAAATTTTTGTTCTCTCTGAATACTGGCAATTTTTATTACGAGTATGTATCAAGACTAATGACACCGCCTATTTGACTTCATTGTCAAAAGTTCAATCGATAAATATTGGTGCACTAGAAAATAAGAAAACAATGATAAAGCATTTTTCCATAGATGATGGTATCAGAGTTCATAGTTTATCTAAATCTCATATTCATCTTTTACTTCAAGCCTTTTATAGTCATCATTGAACATACATATTTAAACACATATAGAGTTTGTTTCCCCAGTTTTTCTCGGAACAGAGCTATGGTTGAACCAGCGGTAGATATAATTTTTGACGTTCAAAAATATATTTTTACGATTCTATTTTGAATAAAAACATCATTTAATTTCATAATTTTATATTCCACTTTATTCTGTTATTTTCCGGCCTTTTATTCCGAATCTTCTATATAGTTATATTTTGAATCTAATATCTTTAAACGAGCAATTCTTGTATATTTATTTATATATGTGTAATCAGGATCTCGGAAACGGCTCCAACGATTTTCATGAAAGTTACAGATTAGCGGTTTTTCAGCTCAAGGAATCGATTTATCAAGGTCCCAGGTTCGAGAAAAGCTCGGTTCCCAAGATATAATAATATATAATATATAATATCAGCGCCATCTATATTATATTATATAATATAATTATGGTTTTTTTACTCCTCAATAGATGGCGGAATTCCGTCTTTTTATTTTTTATCCGAGCGAAGCTCGGTCAACCAGGTCCTATTCTTTTATACTATATCTCAGATTTCGGTGGCAAAGCTCCTACGATTTCCATTGTTGTTTGTCTTGGGTAACTCTTCTCCAGTTTGGTCCTGCTGTTAGCTTCAGTTCGTCTTCCCATCTTATGTGCTGTCGTCCTCTGTTTCTCTTACTATCCATCCATATGTTCCACTTAAGACATCTTTATTCTTCTTGACCTAAAGTCTTATGGTCTATTATTAGAATATTGATATATTACTAATAATAATTCGTAATTAATGGCACAATATATTGCGCACACCCATGATGATTAACCTAGCTTTTGGGAGGCGGGAAATTTCAGTCTTTGGTTATTTTTACGCATGCACCTAAGCCAGTTGTAGCATTAATGAAGTAGCTAATTAGGTTTATAGGGGACATTTTATTTTTAATAGAATCCATATGAACTAAAAAAAGGTACATCAGGCAGTATCTTCGCTCCTATGCGTTCGAAAAAACAACTATATTCCAATGCTACACCTATATGCTTCTCCTACGTCATCGTTTCTCCTTATAAGTACACTTTCAGAATAACTGTCCCTTTCAACTTTACTGCGGTAAATTTTAGTAATTGTATCCTGGATTGTAATATAATCGTTGTCACCCTACGACTGCGGATAATTCACGTACATGAAGCAATTAAATGTCAACATTACGAGCAAGGTTTTTATTTTACATTTTATCTACGTATAAAATGTCACGCTTTCCGCGCCTACATACAGCCGATCGGTCTGTCCGTATGTATCGACGCATCATCATCAGACCCTGCTGTCCATGCTTGATATGTGGCTTTCAACTTGCTATTCTTATAGCCAGTGCCCTGTAATTAAAGTTCTTATTTGAATGAGTCACTGCACTATTAGTTGTCTTCTTTACTTGTTTAATTAAAGTAGTGTTTGCACACCACGTCACATTTGGTCTAGTCAAGAATTAATTTGTTTTCATAGGTCTATTTATATATAGGTAAATATCATTTGTGTTACATGTAATATAGTACATATTTTAAAATACCTATTGACCCCACAGTAACAATACCGGAAGGCCGCGAATGAACTCTGGTTCTCTTATTTCAATGTTGTATAAGATTTCCAATTATTTCTTACTTAACACAATACCTCGTAACAAAAACAACAATTAAAACTCTAATACACTCGAACACTATATTCCTGATTTACTTAATATGTGGCGTGCATCTGGAGGCTTTTGCTGATGCCACCAGAAATCCTCTGCACAAAAACGCGTCAACACGCCTGGTCCTGTTTGTGCTGGGACAATTCTACTAATATTATAAATGATAAAGTTTGTATGTTTGTTTGTTTGTTTGTTTGTTACTCCTTCACACAAAAACTGCTAAACCGATTTTCATGAAAGACACATAGAGGGTAACTTAGATTAACACATAGGATAGTTTTTATCCCAGAAAAATGTTCCTATTGTATGCCATGGGGTGATTTTCTATTTTTCACGGGATCGAAATTTACGCGGTTGAAACCGCGGGGGGTGCAGCTAGTATGACTACAAATGCTTCAACGTCATTATTTCTTACTTAGAGGTTATTCTAAATTGAAATATGCATGTGAATATTTTGTTTTTATTAAGAAGGTGGCCAGGCACTGCCTATAGAAGCGAAGAACTTAAAATATCTTAAAAAGCTATACGTGGATAAGTTAGCAGAAGTTTTCACTTCAATAATATGGGCCATAAAGGGATAATGAGGAAGGAGGGCGACGCATCTGTATAACCTTCATACGTATGTATATGAGCACTGGTAGTCATGAAAATGTCTCCAACTGCTTTTTTACATTAAACTATAAATAAAAAAATCGAACAAGCAAAACCGCGCGCCGTCGCTAGCGCCTCACGAGCCGTAAGCAGAAGGTTTAATGTATGTACGAAGCGCATATTTTATCCTATTCGGCCATTTATAAATATATGTGGTTCTCCCCAGAGTCGGCTTTGTTCGGCGCGGAGCCGATGCGGCTCGGACGTGCGGTACGTAATTTATATCGCTTCTCGTTTCTTTTGTGGCGGCCCTTCCGCATTTCTATGGACGCCAGATCGGGCTGGCACATGTCAGCGAATAAATCATTCGATGAGGGGGGTCTACGTTTAGTGGGTGGATAAAGGCTGATGGTTTCTAGACGTGGGGGCAGACGAGCAGTCTGTGACTACAAATACATAAAGATTTGCATGACCAGAGAAAATGCACATGAGTTGCTCTTCGCCCCGTCCTCCAAATGAGCCTTTCAGACCTCGAAAACCCCACGGAATGCGACATTACGCCTCTTATGTTGGTGTGAGGTAATGATGAGAGATCTCTCTCCTCAGCCGAACTGAACCGATTCAGATGCATTGCAGGCATAGCACTAACTATTACATTATTCACCATAGACTTAATAAATACTTTTTATTAAGTCTATGTTATTCACTGCAGTTGAAATTGAATAGCAATGACAAAGATATGTGTAATTGCGTGTATCTTTAACGTGAAAACTGCGATCTGTTACTCGGAGATTAATTAAAAAGAAAATAAGATTACCACGATACGTTTTAAGTTTATTGCAAGATTACTTTTTGCAGGGAGAGGTTTAGGGTAGATTCTGATCACTGGGATTTCATCTCTACCGAGAGTATCTTTGCACGCCACCTAACTATGTTGTTTATTTGAGTGTACATTTGCATGCGTCATGATAGTCTCTGGTGTATTAGTAAGAGTGTCATGCTGCGTTGCAGCCGTGTTGGGCCCGCTCGGTGCCGCTGTAAAGTGACAAGTATGTAGTCGTGTTGCCAGCGGGTTGTGAGTTTCAGAGGCCAATTGGAGAAAGGAGGGCAAAACGACGGGTTTTTTTTATTATTTTGATTTATATGGGCGTCAGTAGCCAGCGCGGGCTTTCATTTGCCACCATAGGGTCAACTCACGCCAAAAGCGCGGCGAAGGGCAGCGAAGCGGAGCGCAGTTTATGTGTCATAGGAACTTAAACTTTATTTTCATTACTATAGTACTTATTATCGAATTCTCGCGACTTCTGGAGCATTCCAGCGACTTCTCGAGCAGTCGCAGGAATCCGCGCGTCTTGTTCGAGTTTCTCATGCGTTAATAAGTATTGTAGTAATTAATAAAAAGTTATTACACATAAACTGCGCCCTGCTTCGCTGCGCTTCGCCGCGCTTTTGGTTTTAGTTGACCCCTAAGCTATTAATAAAAAAGAAAAAAAAATATATCTTATCTGTCACAAATCAAAACGATTGCCTCATTTGTCTAATGGTTAGCATGATTAAGATGAATTGGGTTAGAATTACTCATATCCCAAACTAACTGAGACATTTAAATAACCGTCGAATGTACTGCGCATAATTTCTTATTGGTCGTATTGAATAGAAAAAAGAGTGCTCTTGTGTCTGCGCGCACAATTGTGCCTTATAATGTCGTTTGTCGTGGCTTAGTTTTTTATTTCTACGCTAATATGTAAAGAGGAAAGATTTTTTGTTTGCATGAAATATGCTCCAAAAGTACTGGGTCGATTTTTGGGAAAACTACTTGATCAGAAAGTAACATTGGCTGAATTTTATTACTAATTAACAATTTTTATTTCTAATAGTGAACGGAGTAATTCATTGCATGCCCGCATGCCATACTCACATGTGATTAGAGTAAAAAAAGTCATACCGCCTAAAGCCTAGCTAGGCTTATATTTTGGCTCCATTTTACATAGCATATTTTCAGAAGGTATTGTAAGGCTTTTAGTTTTTGGTCTCAACCTTTTTATCTTGTAGCACTGGTGATAAAATCAGCATCTACAATTTTAAAAGGTTAGATGTATACAGAGTAGAGGCTATTGCAGGAGCTGTGGACATTTTTATACCAAGTGCCAATGCTACAGAAAACAAAACATGGCTTGTGGTAGAAATGTACCGATATAATTTTAAGCATAACGAAGAAACATTAACGCTTCCGTTCATTATTTTTGAGATATCATCCATCACATACTTGGCATCAAAAATATTTAATGTTTTACGAGCTACACTTAACACTCGTTACTGTAGAGTGTAGACTACTTCTGCATGTTTGCATCACTTTTCTTTGATTAATTATCTTTAAATTTTTTAATAATTTATATTTACATATTTGTTTTTTATATTTATTTCTGTTCGGAATGTTTCATATACCAGCTTAAGTACTATTTGGGGTTCGCCATTTTCAACAATAAATACATCTCTTTTTGTGGTTTAAACGGCGTATTATGATATCTTTTTATTATAATTTATAACGTAGTAGTTTCGGCGATCTCCAATTTATTTATTATTTCTTGTGTGTCGGACTCATCTTTACAGATTATTTTGAGGCGTTCTGTGGCTTTATTATAGGCATAGACGTGATTGTAGCTGAATGTTAATGTTAACAATGAGAATGCAATACAACGCTCGCTGAGCCACCGGTTGTGCGCCCCTGCGCCCGAGGCGTAGTCTGTTATTTTTAATGGTCTGTTGTTTCATCAGCGTGTGGCCACGTCTGCACGAGGAGAGTCGCATGCCGCAACAGTACTTATAAGGGTAGTCACGATTTGATAACGGCGCAACTGCTCAGCAAACTGAATTAAATTACCTCTACTGATAGTAAGAGAAAAGCTACGTCTCTGACTGAAGTTTACTCCATAAGGATGAACATGTAACCTTTTGTTGACAGTAGCTAATTTAATTTAAGGTGCGCAAGACGTGTTAGCGCGGTTAAGCGTTATGCTAGATTCTTTATCTATTCGATCGCCGTTTTTAATCCTCATATTATTTTTTGTTGTCGCGTCCCTGAAATCGCTTAAGGATAACTCCTCTTTAACAGATCTATTCACGGAACTTTTTGGAGCTTTCTTCAAAGATGTTCGTAGAAGTTTGTGTCATTGCTGTGTTGAAGTTGTGCCGTCACGACCTAGGAAGTACCTGCATTGACTATGGCTCATCGGCAATTAATCGGTATACCCTCGGGTTGAAAGGATGTCTATGGGTGTCGGCTTGCTATTCGGCGGTACGACTGTTTACCAACTATGCTACTATAAATCAAAACGTAATTCCTAACTAGCGTATTGTTTGCAACTTTATTTTTTATCATATACTCTAAGCATACTTGCGGTTTTTTACGCTCGCGATTTTTACATTTTTTAAAATATCATTTTTCTTATATGGAAAACGTGCATTCAGAGCCTTTTAGTGACTACCGATGCCGATAGAGGTTTTTTGCAATTGCGTTGCCCTTTTGTGTCCCAGACCTTCCAATAGGTCACCGAAAACGCACAAACTGCACGGAATAATGTGGTAACGGCAGTATTTTGTGAGGGAGAGGCGCTGTACCGAACTGATCCGTCCGTCGAGTCGAGAGCATTTGATTTATATTATTATTGACAAATTGAGTGTACCTTTATGCTGCCTATGGTCTATTTTTGCTGTTTGGTTAGTCCAGTTAGTATGTTTTGCTACAGATCGGGAGGTCCCAGGTTCCTATCTAGGGTCGTACCAAAGTAATTGGGATTTTCGACAGTTATTAACAGTTCGGGGGTCAGGAAAATGGCAGTGACATCTTAGTGTTTCGGGGATCTCGTTAAGCAGGCTTGCGTTTGATTTCACTTTTAATAAAAATTGTAAGCTTACGGCTGCACTCGCAGTGCTAGAGGATCTTATACAAAATGTAACGATCAGTTAAATACTGAACGCGAAGTTCTCTGGGTTTTCATTCGCGTATTATCTATTTTGTTTTTAATCGTAGTATAACGTCTAGGATACCTATGTCAATTTTGAATACAAAGTTAGAAATTGTACCTATTTATAATATTAGTGTAGTCTCTTCGTATACTTTTCTATTCAATCCCAGCGTTTAAAGTTTGATTAAAATATAGGTAATGGTATTCGAGCATCCTTAATGCTTTATCCCTAAACTTATATTGTCGGCTAAAACTGTGACAATCATGAAACTAAATATTTCAACAGTAGAACAATAAGTAGCAAGGTTTTATCCTCATAGAAAGACGGGCGTAGTGTCGATTCATAATTCACTCAATAGTGAATTATAGATCTATATGAAAATTCAAGAGTGTAAATTGAACTTTTGTTGAAATTAATAAACAACAACACAACACAAAAAGTAGTGTCGGTCGTTAACATTTGAAAATATCAATTAACATAGCAAAGTTGCGTGTCTAAGTTTATTTTCTTTAAACGCAGCCGTGATGCCGTAGGTATGCGGAAGCCTTAAGGCGTTTTACTTTCATTTGATCTTGAACCAAGTTGGCGGCCACTGACCGCTGTGTATCGCGATCAGCCCTGTTCTTCCTTTGTTCTTTAATGTAGGTACCATAACACGTAGACACACTAAAGTGTAAACTCTAGTTCAATATGGTTATATACATTAATTTTAGAGACTCTTTTTGCAACAGTAATTAAGTTTAGTAAGAGATAGTGCCACGCTGCATGAATGCATGTAGTAAGAGATAGTGCCACGCTGCATGTATGCAAGAAGAGTGAGGGCTACGCATCTGTATAACCTATATGCGGATGCCTATGGGCGTAGTCAGGAAAATGGCTCCTACTGATCGTACCCCCTATTATTAAAAAATATATAACGAACTTAGAGGATTTTATTTTATTTTTCATATGTTTTTTTGGACAAGTTTAAGTGGTAGATGGGATACTAATGATGCACCTTTCAATAAGACGTAAAGGTCGGGCTACAGGCAGCAGTGACCTCTAGTGACATATATTGATTACCCTATGATCTAGGGTACGCTCTTGCCACACTCGCGAAAACTGACATTGATTGATCGCCTGCCATTAAACTTATCCAGGTGATAATTTGTTAATGGACTAAATAGGTACCAGTATTCAAATTTAAACACTAATTCTTATGGCTTTAGCATCATCTTCAGAAGTAAATATTGTTATAGAGTGTTATAACAGATATAATAAATGGAATACGATGTTTATATGATTTACAATTTGGTTCTTTTTTTGTTTAGGTGTTCAAGAAACAATAATTCTGATTTGAGATTTTTCCGTTATATTAGATTTCTTCTAAGTTTGTTGTTAATTTCATTAATCAGATCGGTAGTGGTTACTAGTCTTTTGTTTCTGGATACCTACAACGTGGAAATGTTCAATTTGTGTGTTATTAGACGATGGAGTATGCTTGTTTGGCATTAAGTATATTCTGATGGAAACTGCGTCGTGGTCTAGTGGTAAGCATATTCAATCCCAGTCGCCAAGTCCCGGGTTCGAATCCTGTCTTGGAACCAAAATATTTTTTAAATTTGTTCAATTTCTAATTACAGTCCCATGTAACGTTGGCGGTGTAACATCCCCGTTCCTCGCAGAGCTGGTTAACTCGGTCGGTCCTGTGCTTCAATTACCTGAGCCTGGCCTGATCTCCAACCGTATGGGACTGCCGTCCATACCTGATTGATCTATCATATCTGATTTATATCTCACTCAACTCTCCTGTCATGACTACTCTTAGCTTTATGGTCTCGCTCAAACGATTTCCTTCTTGTCTAGACAAGTCCATATTACGTGTTAATTGCTATTGTAATTGGTAAAAAAATGAGCCATTCATGTTCCGGTGCCGTTTAACTTGATATTAATAAAAGGAAATGTCCTAGTGAATACAGGACATGTGGCAACCCTGATTAACAACCTCAATAACTGGTCACATTGTGCAATAGAGCACTTAGCTTCAAGGCCCCAAACATCTTTCTATTTCGCTTTACATATAACATATAATTGAGGAAATTCATTACTGCCCATGTAAATGAGTGTTGGTTTGTAGACCGAAAAAATATAATGCGACTTTATAATAATAAATGTTTATTTTAATAACGTTATTTTAATTGAGAGACAAGTCTCGAATTAAAAAAAAAATATGTAATTAATTGTAATGTATCTTGTTAATAATATTAATTTATTATGAATTTATTTCCTTATTTTCGCTAAGCAGAGTCGTTTATCGTGTAGTTATAGTAGTTTTTTTATAACAGCTTTGAACATTGCCTTGTATTTTACGCAGGTGTATAAAATATACATGTTGAATTGTGAACTTCCTCCATTTTTTCAGCGCTTAAAAAGTGACAAGTCTTACAAAGTATCTCTCTTGGGGGTTTATCTGGTATTCGGCCTTTATGTTGCGAGTCCCAACACAAAGATCACTGTGAATTAATCGGTGACAGTATACAAAGGTCACTATAAAGGCGGATGAAATGTATGCATTATTGATATCCTTTCATAGTCTTATCACATTTGTCGTGCTCTTTTTGCGAATGAAATATTGACTAGTAATTATTATAATAACGATTAATAGGTTCATGGAATTTACATAGTTTAGATTATTTCACAAATTTTAAAGAAAATTTCTGTGAGAAAAATAATAATCACAAAATGGGGGTCTCGTAATATTTCTCCTTTGCTGCTCCTTTATAGCGTTTTCGTTTCCTATATTGTGCCCCACTCTTTTTTAGTTTGTGTCCTTCGAGTTCTATATTATTTAATGTTTGCTATAGAAGCCCATGGAACATACATTTAAATCCAATATCCTTTGTTTTATTTCTAATCAAATGCCTTGAAGAAAATTATACAGCATAGAGACAGGTTTATATGGTATGAAGGTAGCACGAAGGTTAGTTAGACCAACCGAAGGTTGTTTGTATTCAGAAAGGAAATTAATCTTTTTTATAGCATAGAGGGACAAACGAGAAATCCGAGCTATTTTGTGACAACCGACGGCGACGGCCATTACGATATGCATTTGTTTACTCGTTTCCTTTCCTTTTCCATCCCCCCAATGGGACACCGAATACTCACAAAAACACTTAAGATGTTTAGGTATTGTTTGAGCGAGAGGTACCTTTTTTTTATGGTATAGGGGGCAAACGAGCAATTGTAGCCATTTTCATGACTACCGACGCCCATAGACATCTGCATAGAGACTATACAGATGCGCTGCCCCCCTTTCTCCACCCACCTCCATGGGCCACGCCACCTGCGCGTCCGTGTCGGCCTGATGTCGAATGTAATGCAGCATGGCACTACCTGTAACATATTTGAACATTATTTAATTACAAAGGTACATGGACAAAAGCAAGGATATGTAATTAGATCGAAAACATATTTCGTTTCCTTTGTTTAAGGTTCTATGACCTTGATTGTGGTCCGGTTTATATACTGGCCTCTTTGTTACTGGACCAATAAAAAAGCGTACGAAATGGCACTGATATTTCCGTACTGCCAAATTTATACACACCAATATTAAGTACAGTTTTTGTAGAGCTTATTTTCGATTCTATTTACAAGTTTTTATATACATTCAAGGTTTTTTTAAGCTTCCGCTTGTATCATGAATACATTTAGTTTATTGACTCGTACGTATTAATAATGTTCTTGTTACACGAGTATAATCATGACTCTTTCAAAGGTTTTCTTTGTTTACAAATAATAAAAAAAAAATTGTTAGTGAGTACTACGTTTTTACACAATATGACGGCATTTTTTATATTTAATTATCAAATTAAAATAATATTTATGTTTTAATGTTGCAATACTCTAGAAACGGTTAATTTATTTATATTCGTATGTAATTGTGCATATATTTGATATTTAGTTTGGCGTGTCGTAACAAATTATGCGCCGTTTTGAAATGTCGTGGCGGCATTACGGCTGTGTGCATAGAGGCTAAAGTTGACAAGACTATTTATGGTGGAGTGAGTACAACGGTTTGATAATAGCTAATTTTAGACAAAAACTTTTAAAGAGAAATGAAAAGTACTAATAAATAATGGAGAAGGTTAAATAATGAATACAATACTTTTATAAGTTACCATTTATTCACACATCCTCGCCTGCATCTGTACATTTTTTTACAATTAAAAAATATTACATTCCAAACATTTGAGTATTTTTTTGGCTAAGTAGTATTATCACAGTTTACCATCCGTGCGCGATTCCGTGTCCGAGTCCGAGTCCATGGCCGAGCAGAGCTCCGTGCGCGGCGTAGCCGTGGACGACGGGGGCGGGGTGGGTCTGAGACAGGGAGGAGGTGGCCACGGAGTGGCTACCACCGTGGCCGGCCAGGCCGAGTCCGGCGTGGCCGACTCCGGCAAGGCCGAGGCCGAGGGGAGCGCCCAGACCGGCGTGGCCGGCGAGCACGGGGGCGGCGTAGGCTCCGTGACCGATGACGGGGGCGGCGGCGGCGTAGCCGTAGGCTCCGTGTCCGGCGAGCTGGCGGGCGACCACAGGGGCGACACCGGCGGCGGCGCCGTCAACCTGGGCTTGGGCGGTCAGGCTGGCGTCTACTGCCTGCCATGCGTGGTCTTCGGCGGCGTTGACGGCCTGTCCTTGGACTTCGCTGGCTTGGTCGTGCCATTCGCGGGCGGCGTCGACGGAGGCGCGGGCGTGGTCGGAGGCCTCGACGTGAGCGTCGATGGCGGCTCCGTGGAGGTCACCGGGGGGGATGGTGGGGACGGCGGCGGCGTGGGCTACGGCCACTGGGGCCGCGTGGCCGATGGCCAGCGGGGCTCCGTGGCCGATGGCGAGGCCACCGTAGCCGAGGGCGGCGCCATGGCCGTAGAGGCCACTGGCGTAGGGGCCGGCCAGCAGGGCACCGGAGGGTGCGGCTGCGGCGCAGGCGAGGACGGCGGCGGCAACAATCTGCGAAAATAAATCCACATTATCGATAATCCGTTTCGGCCTCTAACACGACACTGCTGGTTGTAGCACAACACTATTCACGTTACACAATTCAAATGTCGAACTAACCAGAAATCTCATCGTGCACTTCTGTTGTAGACTGCTCGAGGGCTACTGATTGCTCTCATTACGTTCCCGTCGGTTTTTATACGTTTGGCGTGTGGTGTGAAACGGAACGCGCTTAAAAAAGTAAGTGGTCGAACTCAAGGGCGGGAAGGGTGCAGGAAGCGCGGCAATTTTGATAGACGCATATACGAAATTTTGAATTTGGAATGTGGTGGTCAATGCCATTTTTTTATTTAACGACATTATAATTTGACTCGTAGTTACTGAAATATAGAGAATGCGAATGGACATAGAAATATAATATTATCCTGTACTTATTAGTGTTAGATAGTATTTTAATTTTATGTTTATTTAATGAATAAATATAGAGTATAGAATAAATATAAAAATGTCCAGTGTGCGGTGTAAAAAGTAAGTTTTAATTTACGTTTAGCAAAATATTAATTATTTTAAGTCTATCTTAATTTTTAACTTTACGTACCTAATCTGGAGGTAATGGTGATTTAATTAGGTACTGTTAGGGTGTATATTTGGTCTTTGCCATTGTGATCTGATAAAGTTGTCGTCTAAAACCTGGGTCAAAAAATATGATGATCCTTGTTTAACGCAACATTTTTTTTTAAATAGTTTAATGGGGCAGACGAGTCTGAGAGATTTTTCGTCCTTCGTCTGACGCATTCGGGTCAGCTCGGCAATGATGATGATCGTTTGTTATAGCTGACAATCGACCAAATCGATCATCCGGGTCCAGTAGAATAGTAGATATTTTCCTGCACCTACAATAATAGGTATACTTTTGTATTTTGATTCATTCGAGAGGATGAATAGGTAGACGCTGCCTATCCTCTCTAATGTAGTTACACAGGTTAGTCTAGTTAGGTCTAGGTTCACAGGGAATGAGTTTGTCATGTTTCCCCATTTCCCATAGTTATGCACATGGGCGTACCCAGGTTCTGAGCTGGGGGAGCGGGGGCAAAGGTTCTGAGCTAGAGGGG
>LUGF01059898.1:986743-1003911 GCA_001625245.1 Calycopis cecrops
AATGAGGGTTACATCTCCCAGCAGTCGGAGTCAGTCATTTTCATGACTACCGTTGCCCATAGACATCCGCATAGAGGCTACACAGATTTGCTGCCCCGGTGGTGCCGGCCCGGTAGGCGGCATGCAGTGTGGCACTACCTCTTACTACCTACATTACCTACTGTATTTTTATGTAGCATACATTTTACATACGTTTTAGATATTATAGATATAGAGCCAAAGTTCGTTATGATGAATATTAATAATATGAATAAATACATGGATGATGACAATGACGAATATGGTTAGATAATCTTAAATATATTCTTAAAAACGAGGTTAGATTATTACCATGTATATGTAGACTAATATTATGTCTGCATAATATATGTTTGTACGACTGATATTTATATTAATATTATTAATAGAAATTTGTAAAAGATTTGTACATATTTTATAAAAAGTTTCTCTTTTTATTTAAAGTTTTTTATTGTTTCTTTACTTTTTATATTGTACATGGAGCAAACGAACAGTCGGATATATTTTTATGATTATCGTCATCCACAGACATTCGTATAGAGGGTATACAGATGCGCTCCTTCTTCCCTCGTGGGCCACGGGATCGTGTAAGCCAGAATCATCTCCGCGGTCGTCCCGGCCCACTCGGCTGCGGCGCAGCATGGCACTACCTCTTAATACTGAGAACCTACTTGTATAACAGGGAAAACATGTGAATACGATAATACCGATAGCGTTCGTTGAGATACACTTTCGTCCTGATTACACTCTTGGCTGCCAAATAAATTAAAAAAATATACGTAATTGGTAAGATGCGTTACCCGCCTCCCTCCTACCCCTCTAATGGGACTCTGGAAACTCACAAGCCGTATGGAACATAACAGTATATTCTACTAATATTATGCCTTTCGCAATTTGTATGTTTGTTTATTTGTTTGTTTGTTATTCCTTCAAGCAAAAACTGCGGAACCGATTTTCATGAAATTTGGCACATATATAGAGGGTAACTTGGATTAACTTATGGGATAGTTTTTATCCCGAAAAAATGTTCCTATGGGATGCCATGGGATGATTTTCTATTTTCCACGGTATCGAAATTTACGGTGTGAAACCGCGGTGGGTAACTATCTTCTATAAGGCTTAAGGTATCTTGTGACATATATGTTTTACCTCCCAGATTGTGTAGACCTAATTCAGCTGCAATACGTAATGCACCACAGGATTTAATGAAATATGAATGTAGTCGCTTAGTTGTCGCTATAATTATATCCTGTGCGAAGGCTGGTGGCGTGTCTCGAGCCCGCAGCTGTTCGAGCTCGGTACAATAGTCCGAGAGGTAGCTACAGATTTACACGACCTAATTCTTCCCCGTTTATATGTCAATTGGGAAGAATCAGGTCATGGAAATGTTTCAGAGTATCATGAAGGGTGCACCTAAAGCTCAACCTGCTCCGAGCGTTTTTACATGCGTGATAGAGATGGAACATGTATGGGTTACTTGTTTCCATTGAATCAAGTTTATATCTCCCATATTTTGAGTACTTTCCTCTAGTTTGCTTTAAAAATTTCACTCTGTATAACTTTATATGTTATTGTTACATTTTATTAACTAATATTAGTTTTCTTTAGGACAACATTGTAAAAAAAAAGTTTCTATGTGCATGGTTGGTGGGATATTCCTCAGCATGCTGCGCGTATCTGAGTGATTTATTTACCTGCCTCCTGGACCATAATGTCTATATCTATAAGGAGCTCTAATAGGTAGGGCAGGTCATTTTGTCCACCTATATTAGGAGCTAACAAAGTGATAAGAATAATCTAAATGGCATATTATAAAAAAAATGGCCAAGTGCGAGTCGTACTCGTACAGACCACCAAATAGCTAATTACATGAGACTTATATTTTCGGCGCGCCTCCAGATATTTTGTATTAAACAAACTACTCGTATAAGTTGGGAATATTTTTTTTAATGATATCTAGGTCATAACTATATAGGTTTATCATTTTTCTCTTATTTATTCCTTAAAGTGTGTTATGTTCTTACTTCTTGCTAAAGTTCAAAATTCTAGGTCAAGGGGGAAGTACCCTATAATTTTTAGAAAACGTGCGATTTTATACAAATTTTGAGAATAAACTTGAGCTGTAACTTTTTATTCTGTTGCTTTCAATCATGATTCTCTGAAGACACCAAGAGGTAACACAATCATCATCATCACATTTCAGTATTTGATAATTCAGCTTCGTTCCTCCACGCGTTTCCTAGAAAAATATCTTGACAGACGTACAGACAGACGATCCTATAAGTGTTCCGTTTTTTTTTTGATATACAGAACCCTAAAAATGCAATTGCTGCTTCTGCAGTTGTATTTGGACGGCGCGAAGTACCTCGCTAACAGCATGGCGGTCTTAGGAGGTGTATGTTCAGCAATGGACGTCTTCTCGCTGTTCATAATTATGATGATGAGACGCCTATTTCCTGGGTAGGCGGTGACCACAGACACACACAGCTACATCCGTATTCGTAAGAGTTGTGCACTTCCGTCATAACATTTACAAGTTATACATCCTAATAGTATTCGCACACACAAACATCCTTGAACTATACACACATTATAATTCTAGGCCGAAGATACATCTCTGGTAAAAACATGTAATCTAATACTTAAAAAATATGTGTTTGTGGTCGAACTCCGAAACGTCTCGATCGATTTTATGAAGTTACTAGCTATGCTCCACGGTCTTACCAAATATAATAATAATAATAAATGTCTGTGAACTTTACACACCACGTTAGCCTAGCCCCGTGCTAAGTACCGTAAGGACTTGTGTTACGGGTACTAGACAACGGAAATATATTTAATGTGTTTTATAAATGTAAGAAATTTTATATATTTAAGATTTTTAGTAAAGAAATGCATGTAATACATAGATACACATCCATGACCCAGGCGGGATTCGACCCGCGACCCCTGGCGCAACATGCTCCGCTTATCCGAGCCCTGTACCAATGCGCCAGCCTAGTCGTCACAATATCACAACGGAATCACCAGACATACAAACATAAATTTTTATGTCCATAGATACATAAGAATATTTTTATAATTATGTAGTGAAAATTAAAAAAAAACATATTTATCTCTACAAGTTATAACATTGATTTTCATAAAAAAGTGACAGTATATCGACTTTAAGTATTTTTGTGTTATTTCATATTACAATCTGTATCTGTGCTAAATTTTTGCCGAAACCCTTCACCCTTTCAAGAAGAATAACACACATATATGCAAACTTTCTCAATTATAACATTAGAAGAGTTAGTAGTATATCAGGAAGTAGGATTTGCGTTTTTGGTAGGTAATAAAAAATTGTAAAAAATATAATTGAACTTTCATCCGATTTCCGCGAAATGTAAACTTATGCGAGTGTTTTATGATAATATAATAAAATTGTAATAAAGTAAAAGTGTTACTTTCGTGTGTTAGATTGTCGAATTTCGACCGAACCTTTCTAAAAGATTGTTACGAAGAAACGTGATTGACAGTTTACACGGTTCAGGCGATTTGATATTTGGCTTTAGTCCAACACGGTTAAAGTGAGACACTGTGTAGGTTCAATTCAGAAAGTATTTGAATTACAGGTCGATTTTTTTTGTATGAGAGAGCCTTTTGACTACTACGATCTGTGGACTTCCATATTTTTGTTACGCACATATGTTACCCACCTGCCCTGTGCCCGCTCGAAGGGCTAACAGATCCTTACAAACCGAAGAAGCGCGACGACACGGAGAATTTCGCGGCGATATCATGTGAGCTAGCACCGCTCTTGTCAGTCTAATTTCGGCTGCAATGTACACCTTTTCGGAGTTGTTTATATTTCACCAGAACTGCAGATCTTCATCTGGGCCTGGTATATTTTTGAAGTTAAACTTTACGCGCGCTTGCCCTGGGCAGTAAGCTGATTAATGTATGACGAGAGCGTTAGGAAAAGTGTGATCGGACGAGGCGAACGTAAGTTGAGAGAGATATAAGTTAGTGAAGACAGAAAGAGAGAGTTACGTTTCTCATATTACTGTAGGAAAAAGAAAGAGCAGTGCGCGTGGACATTTTCACACACCCTCTCATAGCCAGTTATGTTTTGTGTATGAAGTTTTACTTTAATCGTGTGGTCTAAAGCAAATACATTGGTGTTAATTATCTCATACATCTAGCTTAGTTATCGAAGCTTGTTCTGCACTGAAAAAAAATAAAACTGTGTACCTACCTGGTAAAAGTAAATATCTTTAGGTTCTGTGAAATTTGCTAATGAAGCTCGTGGGTAAACTTCGCACAGAAGTATAGTAAGAGGTTACTACGAGCGAGAGGAAGAGGTTCGTTCCTCTTCCCGTGTCAGTTATTGTTCAGCCGATCGAATTTTATGCGCTCAGTACTGTGCCACAGCTGTAGCAGCATCATTGTCAGCGAGCAGTAAGAGGTAGTGCCACATCGGTATCGTGTAAGCGAGAGGTACCTCCCCAGTCGCGCCGGCCCAATTTGGCTACATTCATGCATGCAACATGGCACTACTTCTGACAAAAAAGAACTTGTTCATTTTTAATTGTGACGTGATTAATTATGATAGATTATGTGATGATTGATTAATGAATAATTGATTATGTGATGATGATGATGATGATAATTATGAGCATATGACGGTGATGACACAAACCACTACAGGTCCCGTTAGCCAGTAGTGAGCGATTGCGGGTGTGTGTCATACGAGTATGTATAGTGAATAACTTAGCGAATTCTGGTTTCGAGCATTTGGAACATGACTCGGCCGTGACCTTAAAAACCACTGCGCTCTTGGAACACTTTGATTTCCGGTTAGGATAACAGACTTTAATGATCATTTAGGTAATCACGGTGTTGAGTAATCACACGTAATCATAAAGGATGGACGAGAAGAGTAGGTAGGAGTAGGCAAGAGAAGAGTAGGAGTGGTACCAACGTAGCTGGTAATCGGAATTTGCACGTTGGGCCATCATTTCTTCTCTGGTATGGCTGTAGATCACCAGTCTAACGGTATCAACCAAACGAGATATGGGTGATATTTTTAATTGTTGTTCTAATATATAAAATCATTGAGTTCTTGTAGACTCTTTAAATCTGGAGGAAGCAGTTGGTTGTGTCCAATCTTGAGACCTAGAAGAATTGATGGAATAGAGCTAACAATTATCACTGCACATATACGAGGTACTTCTTCGATCGTATCAAACCGATCAAATGATACACGGAATGGTTCTCACCTCCTATAAATATCACGCTAATATGGAAATGATTTTAAGATGTTTTGACCTGTTAAAGTACGCAAATATTACCGAATTTTGAGCTTGTGATATTGATTTACAAGACGGCCGATCCTCTACTATTCGCGTCTAGATGGACTTGGCCACCATAAGGATCGACGTACCATTAGCACCTTGAGGGTCCACGAAAACTTTTCCACTAGGCGCACGGCCTCCATGTGATTTAGTAACAGTATTTAATAGTAGTATGTGACCCAGTGAAGTGGGTCACCGAAAATGTCTTGTGAACACACGTATTGTTATTTAGTGGTATTACGACAACCTCTTTACCTTAACTCCATTTTTTAAATTTTTTTATTAGCTACACATGTCGGTGATGGAATTTTGCAAGGTTATTTGAGCTTCTTCGTTTGAAAAACCTTTTCTGTTTGTGAGCCTCGTAACAATATTATTATATCTGAAGAGTTACCTGATGTACATTAAACAAATTATCTCTTGAGAGATGTAATTCTTCAGAACCTACTGATAAACCACATGAGCTGGTTAGCAAGCTATGAAGACAATTCATATGCAATGAAATCAGTATGAAAGCTAATGCACATTTACTGTACTATACATTGTATCCAATTCAGGTTGAGTAATTTATTTACCTACTCGTGGTCTAGATATCCCTCTTTAGGTAACGTTCACATTGACCCTTCATAAGTGTATGAGTATACATTTTAATCGCATAGTTTTCTAACGAGTAGTTATATTTTTTTAGTCTTTTTTACTACTAATGTGCTAAAAACACACGTTATACAGATACACCCAATGTCCACCCGAATACTAAAAGATCGGCCAAAACGCGCTGCTATAATAATCACTATACGAATGTGTTAGTGTGTTGGAGCGTCACCGGGCGCTATTATTTTAGCCCGTAATACAACACAAGCGTCTAGGCTAATGTGGTGAGTAAAGACTACAGATATGCGTAATTACCCCTATCGAGCCGGTCGGGATTACCTTCTATACAGCAAAGGTAAAGGGATTCTACCTCTTACTGAAATTTGTCGGCTCATAAGCGTTTTCTTGTGTGAGCTCTGTGTGTGTGATTTGGAGTTGGTGGAGATCACACAGAGAGCCATGGAGCGCGCTATGCTCGGTATCTCCATCCGAGACGAAATCCGTAATACGGTCATCATGAGCCGCACTAAAGTCACCGACATAACAAAAGTCATCACGCATAAAAAGTGGGAATGGGGTGGCCACGTTGCAAGACGGAACGATGGGAGAAGGTGTCGGAATGGAGACCCCGCACCGGCCACAGAAACGTGGGCCGACAAATGACGAGGTGGGCCGACGATATCATAAAGACCGCGGGTAAAAGATGGATGACAATGGCAAGGGATTGTCAAAAATGGCGTGAAATGAAGGAGACCTTCACTCAGCAGTGGGTGGTTATAGGTTGAAGAAGAAGAAGAAGCGTTTTCTTTTTTTTTTCTTTGTCGTTCGAGGGCTTTGATGATGGTCCCATGTCATACAGCTAGATACCTACTATGCCATGTATCCTGGCGGTTGGGCGTCGGTCACGGCTGAGGATCCGATGATTACGTTGCTAATTATGTGTGTGTTGTGACCTAACACATTAACATTGCCAATCGGGTTATATTAGTTCGGCACGTATTATATGTTCACTTGATTGTGTTATACAATAGCTTGTTAATATACTACCGCAGATATAAAGTGTAATTTGTCTTGCCTTGTTATGGAACTAGATGAATTGCCTATACTTTAAGTGTAGCGCAGTGTACCAAGAGGTAAGGTCATGCTGCACAGCTGCCGAGTTGGGCTGTCCCGACCGGGGAGACCCACTCCGCGTTACAATTATGAAGATATCCCACTCCCCATCCCTCACTCGTATTCCCATAAGCCGCACGAATAGCGACAGTAGCCTCACTTAAAGTCGCTACTATAATCGAGAGAGAGAGAAGAGAATCGTGCCTCATTTTGCTGCGGTACAAGAATGTCGCTGGTTTCTGCAAAAAGTTTGCCTCAAATGGAATCATCATCATCATTATCATGAGCCGCAGGATATTCGCTTCTGGACCTGGGCCCCGTGTCATGTCATAGGTCCGGACATAGGGCCATAGGTCATATCCACGAGCCACCATATTTAAATGCAATGGAAGTTACTTTGTCATCTACCACAATATGACATATCATAGACGACCAGGCTGGCGCAGTGGTACAGGGCTCGGGTAAGTGGAGCATGTTGCGCCAGGGGTCGCGGGTTCGAATCCCGCCTTGGTCATGGATGTTTATCTATGTATTGCATGTATTTATATAATAAAAAACTTAAATATATAACATTTCTTAAATTTATAAAACATATTACCTATATTTCGTTGTCTAATACCCGTAACACAAGTCCTTACGGTAATTAGCACGGGGCTAGACTAACGTGGTGTAAGTCCACATATTATATTTATTTATTTTAAAAAAAAAAAAATCGTGCCGTAGGTTTGGACATGCGTCCTCCCCATAGAGCGCCATAGGTCATGGTCTCGAGCCACCACATCCAAATGCAGTACAAGCTATTGTATCCTCGTGTACCACGCGACTCTCACCCGGCGCGGGCTGTTATCGCGCCTGGTGCTAACTGGCCGGCGCCGGCGACCGTGACGGAGCTGCACTCATGCCCGACTAATTGCAAAAGTACATTATTTATACCGATGTATTACTTTACCTCACCACACCATTACTTCACTGTCAAGTGGGTCAGCCGAGTGAACCTCGGCGACCCTGACGTCTATGCTTTTTATTCATAGGCAAACGTGGTTTAAAGGCAAAAAAATATTTGAAGCAGACTTGGGTCGGTTATACACGATATCGGCGTAAAGCGACAGCTGGGCATTTCGTGCAGTGAGTATCCCGGGGCCCATGGAGGGAAGGAAGGAGGACATCGCATATATATAAAGTTTTGGCATATGTCTATGGGTGTCGATAGCCATGAAAATGGGTTCGAATTCTCGTTAGCCCCCCTGTACTGTAAAAATGATGAAGAGTCGAATAGATTAGAGACTATCGACCGTTTTTCATGTTCTATCGATTTGGTTACTGGAGATTTTGACATAGCTCAAGTGACAAGTTCCATCCATCCATCTACTGTAGCCATATATAGTATACGATAGATGAAAATTGAAATATTGAATACGGACGTAAGATGCAGGATCGGAGTATTTGCTTATTGTTTGTCCGGATTCTTCTGATCGAGTCGATTCGTAGTGTGCACCGCTGGATGTTGGAGCAAAAAACTATCGTATTTCTTAGACGCATCATAGAACTTACTTCTTCAAGTAATACTTCGACATCCCACGCGTAGTATATACGTGAACACTCAATACTGCAGGCCACATAATGTAATATTAGGCCTGTCTGCAACCAAGCCCAGCGCGATCTACAATTACATTTTATTATCTGTGTAGAAAACAAACGAGGCTGCATGAGCGCAAATGCCTTTGCTGTTGCAACAGGGATAAGCGAGCAAACAACGCCCTAACTGGCACAGTTGTACAGCGGAAACTTAGACAGTATACAATTACTTAATCTAGAACTTGATATTGCCTATAGAATATCTAAATCTGTTCGGATATCGAATATTTAGCTCGGTAATAAACCTGAATGTGTGGGTAATTCTATATACCGTTGCAATATTTGTCACATATAGGACTATCGACTTTATTGAAGTAGATTAAGGTCTATAATCCAATGGGGGGTGATCACACGATCTTTAGTCACTAAAACCAAAGAGTCGTGACGTTGGAGGTAGATTGTCTGTCTGTTTGTCATGGGAATTCTTACTAGATGTGTGTAGGCTCGGATCCTGGTAATGTCATGTGAACACGTCGTATTACTGATAAGTGTTTTATTATACCGTATACGAGGGATTGTAGTGTGGTTTATTAATGGTGGTTATAGAACAGAGGTGGTTATAATAATAATAATAGCGACGAGATGTAGTAAGTGTCCATGCTGCATTGCAGCCGGATTCCGTGGGCACGTTCGAGGTACCTCTTGCTCACTTTGTTGACGATGATTAGGTTCCTGTAGCCTATGAAAGGAGAACGGATGGCAACCCATTTGTATAATCTCTATGCTGATGGTTATGGGCGTCCGGTTGTCATGAAAAGGCCCCGACTACTCCTTAGCATCCCAAACTAAAAATAAATAGTATCTGTGGTTAAACACAAAAAAATCAGCATCGCCTGTGCTTGCAGATTTAGCAACATAAGCACAATACATTAAATGCAATATAGACGACTAAGAAAGTTGTTATAGTCTTGCGCTTGAAAAGAAATAAATCAGACCGACTATAAGCAATTTACCTTTATCGGCTCCAAAGACAATATCGTGCAAACCATAAGGGATTTATACTGTTTCGCTTGAAAATGAAGCCAACTAAAATAGATTTATGATGTGTCGATACCAATAATAAAATCGAGCCATCTAAAAAGACAGAGAAGAGAAAAATCGACAGAAATTAAACGATAAAACTAAAAGCGATAGCGTGAAAATAAATATAAGCGAGGTAATTTGAATAATTTTATTTTGTTTCGCTCGAAATGAAATCGAGTCAACAAAAATTGATTTAATTAAACAATAAAATTTAAATGATACCCCACGTGATCCCCGATTACGTCGGAAATATCTTATTGCAACGTTACTATTTAACAAAGAGTAGTGATCCATGGTAATGCAGCAAGCAACCATGCCTCGAGATCACACATGATCATTGATCATGCGAGAAGTTCAACGAACTGTGATGGGTTGTTGAACCTCTCGTGTGAATGCCTCTGCTCCTTATGTCGCTGTACAAGAGAGAAATATACAGGAGCTAATGTAAACAATATATTTACCGTATACATATTATAGTTCGATCTCAACAGATACAGAGTAAAGGCTGGAGATAATGATGGAGGTCAGATTTCAAGTTTTCTTAATTAATCGGTAGTCCGACACAAACGGAGAGAAATCGGACTTACGATCGACGGTGCCCGTACCTCTGGTGTAACTGTTCTCTAACCCGAAATACAGATATAGATGAACTCTCAAGACACTTACATAATCGATGTGACTAGCTAGCGGCTGATGATGGTGAGCTTTATTATCTGATGAATGTTTCAGTCACACAAAGAGCGCGTTGCAAAAACGTTTGACGCATTGTTCCTTGACCCTAGATCACTGATATGGCGTCACACCTTCCACTTATCACTCCATCGCGAGCGCCTGAGATCTGGTTCATCGATTACCGATAAAAGGTTGTGAGATTTGTTAACGCATATACGTCTTTTTTATGCCCTAGGAGGCAAACGAGCCGTCGAAATCTTTCAATGACTATCGACGCCCATAACATAACATCTGTGGACTTAACACACCACGTTAGCCTAGCCCCGTGCTAAGGACTTGTGTTACGGGTACTAGACAACGGAAATATATTTAATATGTTTTATAAATTTAAGAAATTTCATATATTTAAGATTCTTAATATAAAAATACATATAATACATAGATAAACATCCATGACCTAGGCGGGATTCGAACCCGCGACCCCCGGCGCAACATGCTCAGCTTATCCGACCCTGTACAACTGCGCCAGCCTGGTCGTCAAATCCACACAAACAAGGCTATACAGATGCGTTGCCCTCCTTCATCCCCATCCTCCTCAATGGGCTTTCACACCGAACGAAACGCGTCAGCATAGCTGTCACTTTGCGCCGGTCTCATGTAAGCGAGACCCCGGCCGTGCCGGCCCAATTTGGGTGCAAAGCAGCAGGATACAATCTCTTACTAAACACGTAGTGTGACTGAAACTTGCAGTTTGCTCTTTAGTAAATAATAAAAGACGCGAAATAAAAAGATCAGGAGTCAAATCGTATACGACCGTTGCGCAGCATCTAGCGTCCTTCATGTTTACTCTTAAGGAGTAAACTCATGTGCCGTGCCAATACCGATGACACACACATTTTAAAACGATTTTAATATAACCAGTAGTCCAACAAGTTTAGCGCCGATCCCATGAACGGCATTTTATCATCCCGAGTGGAACACTAGTGATTGATAAAAGTGGCCACAAACTAGGTCTTCGTGCAGCGTTATCAAACATAACTAGCACCTCGTAGAATATCTTACGGTCGGCAGCACAAAACCATCTAGATAACAGTTAAATTTAACCGCTAGTTAAATCACACTAACAAAGTAAATTATGAATACAATAAAAAATATACGCTGTTGTTAACTTTAGTTTGAAATTGCATTTTTATTTTACCGAATATTTTTGTTTGAGACCTTGCGAGTGACCTCTGTAATGAGGTTTGTTTTGTAACGGCAATTAACGGAATGTGAAACAGTAACTTAACACGAGCTTCACTGTACTTGACGCCCGTTGATGTCTTTTATACAAACCGTGTTAACTAAAACATTATACCGACCTACATAATTATAAATAATATACTTTGTATTGTTGGAGTCGTTAGGTTTGAGAATATAGATGATAGATCATCAAACAAATAGAAGCCGATGGAGTAAGTTTGTAGAATGCGATCAGCGGTCTTGGTGTGGTGGTCAGGGTGACGAGTATAAGACTTTACTCCCGCGCTTTTAGTTTTACCCATTCTATTATATAATATTCTTAAAACCCAGGTAATTTTAGTATTAATTATATGCTGAAGTCACGTCAACGAAGACAAAGTTTTTATCTGCCATCGATCTGGCGGTGTTTATCAGAGTAGCTACACTACATTGATAGAAGTTTGTAGCAGACGGACAATGGCTATTAAGTATAGCCGGGGGTTGCCTTGGTATTTGTATAAAGAGGTCAGTCCTGCAATGTACATAAACTTCAACGATGACGTGATAATGTTACATGGATATATGTGTGGGTATACGAAACAGAGTCGGCGTGGATAATTGATAATTGCGAATAGGAACCCTTCGGCTGTGTGAACAGCGGCGGCCTCGAGCGCGCGGCGGTCGTGGCGAGCTGACCTTTACTGTTGGTACTGTGAGACTGCGGTGTCACTGACGGCGTGTTAGCGTGGCTAGTAGGCTAATCGCGAGTCCTGGCTCACAGGGAGCATCCGCCCAGAGTAGTGTCGCACAGGTGAAATATAACATTCACACATTAAGCTTCTCCATATTGTGAGATAGAGAGACCCCATCCGATTAATGTTTCAAAGGCCTCGGATGATACCCTTATGTCACTGTGCATAATACACCTGGGGTCTGACAGCTAATAAGTAATGTGTGATAGTAATGACAGCATAGCTGACGAGAAATATAGGGTACACGTGTAATGACTTAGGCAAATAGGTTTTAGGTAAAATCTGCACGATTTTGGTCAAAATGCTCTATGTATTTTGCGATTTCTTAAATTAATCTAAATTGACGTTTAATCGAAACTGAAATGTAAAAACAGTTTAAAATCAAATATAATATTTCGATCGGACTATAGTCATTAATAAGTTATTTAAAGATTACTTACATGCACATATATACGAAAATCATTCGGGAAATGATCGGAGTCGATCAACAGACTTTTTAAATTATTTATTAGTGAAATAATTCTAACGATTTTTATTGAATCGGTTTTGTCGTTTTGGAATAATATTGTTGTTTACTTCGTACATTTGAATCGCTACAATTGTGGCCGTACCACTAAGGTGCTGAAATTCACCATGTGCATTACAGATGACAATTGATCCATAATTTGATACTGATAGAAGATCCTCTACGACGGAGAAAGGACGGAGGAATCTTCTCACCGTCTTAGATCTCCTAAGTGACTTTTTTACAATCATTAAAATGAGCAAACAAGTAATCTGATTCTTTCGACAATTTTCGGTGCCCACCCGGAACTGGAGTGGACTCATAACCACGTGAGACCGCAGTTGTCACTTCTTGCCGATATTATGTGAGCGAGAGATACCTCGCCTAGGGTTGCCAACCGTACTATAATATATAGTATTGTACTATATTTCAGGTGTTTGTACCATATACTGTTGAAGACGTATAGTACGCAAGAATATTTTCAATACTGAAATATTTATATTGTAAATAGTGAAAAATAGTGTTTATCGACGCTCATGCATCAATGAGCTTTTTTTTAGTTGAAGCCTACCTATACTAAACCTACTCTACTCTACTCTACTATATTTTGATTGCAGTATACTATATTTTTAATGCATATTTTGATAAATACCATATTTTCGCCGAAGGAATGTTGGCAACGCTAACCTCCCTGGACCCGTCCGATTCTGCAGCTCTGCAGCCTCTGGCACGAGCAGCTCCTGCCGCCGTTACACACCCACGCCCCGAGTTGCGACAGCTGACGTGAGAATGTTGATGTGTGGTTGTGTTTTTTGAAACTCTGCTGCCACGGTTCCGTTACGTCAGAGGTCGGCGGGTAATTGGCGATTGTGTGCGGCTGACGATTAAAAAATAACTGACGCTTTGTGGTAAACAATGTAATGTCTACTGGAGGGTTCCGTTGAATTTTTACTGAAAAATCAGTAACACGTTCAGCCGAACTGGGCCGGCACGACTGAACCACTCGCTCACAAGGTATCGCCGTATAATGGACAGATGTGTCACGTTTCGTGCGATGTATGAGTAGCTGGTGGCCCCTGCAGGGTGGAGCTGGTGGAGGAAGGATGAGGAACGCAACCTCTATCTGGATGTGGGCACCCTCCCCCCTATATTATATTGAAAAAATATATGGCTTTATTATGCAGGTTACATTTTAAAGCTATAAATAATCTGTTTTTCAAAATATCGTTTCAGAATTATTTCAGGAATTCAAAAAAGGAAATAAAATATCGTTTGTAGAGTTTTGAATTTGTAATGGTTCGCGAACTTTACGGCGAGCTTTTTAATCTTAATTAAGATAACAAACTTTAACAATGTTAATTCGAGTAGAACCTGTTTCTGTTAATGGGTCCGGGCAAACCTTGTCTCGGTTCTGGAAACTTCGCAGTGTCGATGTACATTATAAACCTGAATGACTTCTCTAATCTCCAAACGAAAAAATAGTTAAATGTTAGCTAGGTTTCTTTTGTTTTTTGTGGTATAGGAAGGCAAACCATTTTTCACCAGCCATTTTCATGGCTACCGATGCCCATAGACATCTGCTTAGAGGCTATACAGATTCGCCACCCTCCTTTCTCCTCCCACCTCCATGGGCCACCGGCTACTTACACACCGCACGAAACGCGACAGCACAGCTGTCACTTTACGCCAGTTTCGTGTAAGCGAGAGGTACCTCCCCGGTCGTGCCGGCCCAATTCGACTGGATGCAAGCATGCGTGTGGCACTACCTCTTACCAAGTCTGCGGGAGATCTATAGCATCCTTATGTACCAACACACGTGTATAACACGAAAGTTGGTCAAGATTCCGCACTAGATAGCGCACAATGAGTTGCGTTGTGTGAACAGTCCTCGAGCTCGTGGTGTGTGTAATGGCGGCCCGGGTTTGCGCAAATATTTGTCAATCGCCGTCAAATATGACGCCTCTATAAAATGTTTTAGTGAGGAGTTAACTTGCATGCATGCATGTAGACGAATTGGCCACGACCGAGGAGGTACCTCTCCCTTAAATGATACTGATGTAAAGTAACAGCGCTGTCGCGTTTCCTGCGGCATGTAAGTAGCCGGTGGCCTATTGAGGTGGCAGGAAGAAGTCAACGTATCAGTATAAACACTATTCGGATGTCTATGAGCGTCGATAGTCATGAAAATGGCTCCGAAGCAGCTCGTTTGCTCGCTTATTCTATAAAACTAAATGGCCGTCATTTTGCGACTTCTGTGCATTAATTTTTCTTACGAAAATTAGCGTATGTCCTTCCTTATTCCGCAATAATGTTCGAACGACAAATCTTAATAAATATTAATATTTGTTTCGTTGTATAAATGTGTTACTTAATTATCTAATAATTATCTGTTACATGATGATACTGATGTAAGGCGAAGTCGCGCGCAGTGACTAGTGTAGTATGATTAGGTATTATAATTGAACAACGTTGCATGAAAGTGGGCATGTAAATATTTAATTGTGTGTATGTAAGTCCGTTGCAATTCCATTGTCTAGTGGGCAGTCCGATCCAAATGTAGCACTGCTGCGTCACTCAGCGCCATTCACTCTGCGGCTACACTGTCGCGTGGTGTAAGTGACAGGCTACAGCGAGCCACCATGAAATTCATATTTTTGTACTCGCCTTTGTCAGGTCGGGGATAGAGCTGGAACCGGCCCCTTTGTAGTCTTAGGAGTGATGTGCCCTGACAAGCGATAGTCTTTGTGTATGGACTGTGTCCTAGAAGTAGGCATCAGAATAGGACAGCGAATTCTTGTTGATAATATCGTCACTATCGTTATCAATTCTCTGCTGAACCTAAGCTACGATCAACAAACGCCAAGTCGAACGATGTTGAAAAGCTTTTTATTACATGCTATCGCACCTTTTTTTTTTGTTGACGCAGGGGAATGCCTTTACGCACGCTACCCAGTGCCTCCAGCGACAGGCTGGCCTCGGTGAAAAGGCCAGACTCCTCCTGCTTAGGGACTGTCCGGCTGCCTTTGAACAGTCCCTAACTCTACGTTGGAACCGTGCAATGGGGTCAGGTTCCCATCCTAACCCCTGGTCCCAATGCTCCAACGGAGCACCCCCATCCGCTGGGCGGCGGACCAGCCATTAAACGGCCGCAGAGGACAGGGAGGACGGCAACGACACACCGCATCTCCTCTTCCTCTGCGACCCCACCGCCAACGCAACAGACGGTGCGCCCCCGTTCGGTCGCGGGAGATTGAGTGCACGGCAACGACATACCGAGACACCTCTCCTCCTGCGACCCCTCCTCCATGGACGCATCCAGAGCGGGCCCCAGCGAAGCCCACCCGACGCGTCCCCACCCGGGATCCCTCTTGGTTCACCGTGGTTGTCCAAGCCACGGCTACTAAGCCCCCTCACCACGACAAGGTGGAGATCCGTCGAGGGGGATGCTATCGCACCTATCTCTGCATTCGATGTAATGAATTTCCAAAAAGTCTTAGGTACTAAAGCATATTATTAAAATTAGACATTTTTTTTTAATATGCTTTTTTTGTCAGTCAGCCAGTAAGTATATGGTAGTTTCCTATACATAAATGTCATTACTGCCTGCCGCTTCCCAAGCACGCTCCCGCTTATGCCCGTGGTCGGGGCCTTACCTTTCACCCCGCATTCCTGCACCCACGGCCGACCGGAGCAATGATATAAGTTGATATAATTTAACCTCGCCGGGGACACCGGCATTGCTGACCGGTGTTAAAAAATGTAACGCACACTTATTGACCCCTATTACCACAGCCTTAAGATCCATTATAAGTTTGCGAAGCTGTTTAATTAAGTTGGCATTAAAATTGATTGAATGTTATTCCGGTGAGCTTATTAATATATACAGTGGGTGGGGGCTCTATTTACAAGGGGCCTTGTTCTTTATATAACGTTAAGGTATAATAAAACTGTAATTGGTGTATGACTGTACATGTTCCAGTAACAATGTGTGTGTTTGTATACGAACGTAAAATGGGCACTGCTTTGTAGATGACATTTTCATTGATCATAGAAATGACATTTTTATCTCATATCTATAAGTTTTCTCGCAGCGTCGTCAGTGTGCGCATCGTAACAATTCGCATTCATAATTTATCTCCAAATGCGCAAAAATCTATGAGAAGTTATTAGCTCAGTACTATTTGTATCCAAATGCGTCAAACGCAATCTTACCATATCATTAATCCAGCTGGGGTATTAAGATTTCTTTTTACACATAGAACACGGAATTAATAGCTGTAAGGTAAAGTACCCCTGCTG
>LUGF01059898.1:1005463-1023056 GCA_001625245.1 Calycopis cecrops
AAGACTTCCGCATATATCAAGTGTCCCCGTGACTCAGTACCTTCACTCAGCGGCATTACCACGATGCAAGGTCACAGGCAACGGCTCTGGGACTATATTTCCTTGATGTGATACAATGAGAGCAAACATTTGTGTTATGACTGAGCTGAGACTGAAAACAAATCGAATTAATAGGAGGTAGTGTCATGCGTTGAAGCCGAAATGGGGCGGCACGGCCGGGAAGACTTAGTCACATGACAGCGACACGAAGTCACAGCTATGCGCTCCGGTAGCTCATTGGAAGTGGAGAAAAGAAATATACAGACAAATTATGCGGATGTCAAAAGGCATCACATGCTCCGTGCTAGTTTGTCTCCTTAGACCATAAAATAATATATCCTGATGAACCACGTGAGGGTGTGAAGGTGGGTGGATAAGAAGAATTGGGGAAATAGCATCTGGACGTCCTTGGATATGTAGAAGTGTCACCGGCTTGTCATAGGGCATAGGGTAATTCGCTTGCCTCGTCCCGCTTACATAATAAATGCGAAAGCTTTTGTGTATGTTTGTTAGTCTTAAACTAGTATTGTAATTAGGACAGATTTAATAAGGATGAATGCGCGATCATAAACAGCTTATATATTATTTAAGCTAAATGTAATACTTGTGCTGCTTCTGAAGAGAGAGCATTAACGACATAAGCGACGGCTGCAACTGCAGTTCTTGAAGGTGTTGATGTGGTACGGCTTGGACGAGCTTATCCCTGCACATGGGTACTGTTCATTCATCATTAGCCTGTTCTTATCTTACTTCTAATCGCAGTTTAGCTCATAAACTTGGTATTGCTTAGTACTTACTTACTACTATAACTAAATTAACAGTCGTCGATACAGCCTCTAATCTAAAATAAATTCTCTTACTATTTATTACATACTAGTCGAGCCATCGCTACTTCTTTGGGTGTGCAATAATAAATTTATTATAATCAAGAACCATTCAAGAAAAAAATCATATAAACTTCACCCCTCCCTTTACTCCTTTGGTGTGAGTTTTGTCAACTTCTACAGTATATATTTTTATTCTATTTCTTTTATTTTATTTTTCTATATTATTTTATTCTTTTATTTCTATTATTATATTATATATTTACTCTACAGCATTAGAATCAAGAACTTATATACCTTTATAAATTCTTGATATTTCATACTTCTAAGTCCAGTAATGAAAAGAGAATTTCATATTAATATTTCTCCCCCTTAGGGATTGAATTTCTAAAAACTCTTTCTTTGTCCTCACTTACATCATGGAATACATAATATAAATAATATATAATATACAATAATACATAGTACATCTTGTACAAAATTTCAATCCTCCACGTACAGTAGATTCTGCTGTCATTGATGTATAAGTCCGTCAGGTTTTCCTTTTATATATATAGATATAGTTAAAATGTAGAAATATCCAATGGAGCTGTGTCGGACAGTAACTCCGGTGCGTATCGTTTACATGTATTAAATATCGGCTGGCCTTCGTTTCTGGTCTAATTGCCGCCAGATATACCTACCGGTCGTACAGACCGACCTACAGACTCGTTCCAACGCCTGTCTCACTCTAAATACGCCTAGTCTATACTTACTATTTGTTACGAAGGCTTTAAGTGTATAAATAAGTTAGCTATGCCTCGCGTCTTCACTCCCATAAAATCCATCCCCAAGTGACCTATTTATGTTTTTCGGGATGTAAAGTTATTTATGTTAATCCAGATTGTATTGTGTCAAATTTTAACTAAATTCGTTTGAAAGTTTTTGCGTGAAAGAATACTAAATACATATAGGTACAATTTCGCATTTACTTGAATAATTTTAGTATGAAAAGCGGTCAAAGCTCATAATGGTCATTAAAACATAAGTTAATTCAGATGGTTGTATGATAGAAAGAAAAGTCCATATAAGGGTCCGATTACTTTAAAAAGGAGTGTTTCTATCGTACTGTATGATCCCACTGACATCATGTCACTACAATTCGGCTAAACCAGTCATTCCTTTTTTCTTAATTACTAGTACCCTAACATCTCGTATTTAGGGAATGATATATACATAATGGACATTTTCGAATTTGTACTTCAAAGTATTGATATATTATGGTTGATAATCAGAAATATCAGTAGTCTGAAGAATAGTAGGTACTCAAATTGTAGTAGAAAGGTCTAAAAATATAGCGTCAGTAGGTAAAGCTTGTATCACAAACATCCTAAGCAAGAAACGATTACGTTATTATTATTTACGTGAATACCCTAGCTGTAATTCATACGCAAGATACACACAAAGCTTTCGAAATTTACACACCCAGCACAAAGCCAATTGATATTAATAATAATGTAATAGCTTAAAGCGCTTTTGAACTTACATTATAATATAGAGCGGTGAAAGGCAAAACTTTGTTAGCTTTCTGTAAAAGCTTTATTATTAACAAAGAATGTTGCAACAGCGTAGGCGCGGTCCACCTAGTGCCGGCCTTGAGTCCTGATACCTACTTAGTGCTTAACTATAATTATATTCCAACATAAACAAAATGTGAAATAAGAGCCAAGTTCGGATCGACTGATACGAGAACTTAGCAAGCTTCAAAGATTTTTTTTTTAAATACTAACCTAATCGACTGATGAATTTTTGCGCATTAAAAGTTTTAGATGCATAACACACTGAATAGATTTTTGAATCATTAAGCTCCAAAGCCATACCTCTTAATAAAGGTCTCGCAATAAAGTTATTGACACTAATTTCCTTTTTCTACACACTTGATCATAATTTTTTAAATATCGAAACGTATTTCCAATTGTTAAGCCTATTATATTCCAATTGTTCTAACAATTGAAAAACAGTAGCTTAAAATTATTATATACACATAATATAAATAAAGTCGCGATTAGGACATCGAACTTGGCCAAACACTACCACGTGTCCCGGTAGCTTACTACACCTAATAATATTGGCTCGCCTTATTTGTTATATCCTGACTGTTATATTGCGACCCTTGCTTATAGTCATCAAAAGGCTCCGAATGCTCGTTTGCCCCCGTATACTTTTTAATAATTGGTAGTGCCATGCCGCATTGCAGCTCTCGGTCACATGATACCACCCTAAAAGTGATGAGTGCCGTCATGTTTCAAGCGGTACGTGATTATACACTATAAAAGAAGCTAGGTAGAGGGGGCGAGTTTATACTATTCATGAAGAAGTCTGTATACCATAACGATGTCGCTTCGGGTGAGGGCACCTGCGATGGTTTTAGGCAGGAAACGGCATGGTCAATTAGATTGTTGGTTTCAAAAAAAGAAATTGGAATTGATATAAAGGTTGTTTTGTTGGATTGTGTATATAACGGTGTTATTCGGCCTAAATATATTCCCTGCTTGTGTATGTTTCTTTGGTATTTATTTTGTATATATTTGCTATTATAAAAACACAGAACACCGTGACCTATTAACACCAATGACACGCGGGTCACGGCATAACAATTAATCACTTACCGTAGTCATTATTTTTAAAGATTATTCATAAAAAGTAATAATATTCAATGTTGTTTGTACTGACCGTTGATGTATCACGACATAGAAGCGTTTTGATATGTTGTATGTTAGGTACATACAATTAATTTGATTGAATTAATTGATGAAAAATTACCTAATTCGTGATATTATCATCATTATACTTATCCATATCGGTCCACTGTTAAGTCGGATAAACTGGACGATTTATCTCTTGCTACTCGAGTCACTCAGCGTCCCTTTTTCGTCCTGATGAATGTTCGACACTTCCAACACTAATTTTCCTAAATGCGACCTAGAACCTTACTGACCTTCTGGCATTTGCTCCTCTGAGTACGCGATCAGCCATTGCCACTAATTGAGCTTATTCTTCGCGCGCAATCTTACACTTTAATTGTTATCTGCCGTAAATGAAATAATCATTACAAATCCATCGGACAAAGAAACGTCCAACCTAGTGATAGATTTTATTTAATATCTATGTTCGTTTTGATAAGTGATTGATGTGTTCTTACCCACGTTCGCCATTTCGTGTTGCTCGTAGGAAATGGCGCCAATGTCAGCCATTTTGCAATGTTTAATCATCGTGTGAACAATACATACGATTACTACTGGCTGGTGCCTGCGACTTCGTTTGCGTAGCGTAGTAATAATATAATAATAGTATAATCAATGTGATTTGCTATTGTTTGCTTGCAGAGTGCCGAAATTCCGATTTCCCGTAGGAATGAGCGACCTTACCGCAATAAAAAGTGTTTTTGATGTTGACCAGGCTTAGTATCTATACTCACACCACAAAAAGTTTCATTCGAATCTGAAAAAGTCTTCTAAAACTATTTTAAAATCGCTCCCAATTCGTTTTTCGTAAATATATTCAACTAGCTGCGCCCCGCGATTTCACACGCGTAAATTTCGGTCCCGTGGAAAATAGAGAATTATCCCATGGCATCCCATAGAAACATTTTTTCGGGATAACAACTATCATGTGTTAATCCAAGTTACTCTCTATGTGTGTGCATGAAAATCAGTGCAGCAGTTTTTACGTGAAGAAGTAACAAACAAACAAACATACAAACTTTCGTATTTATAATATTAGTATGATGTCTGTACACACACGAATTTTTCCTATTTTATTATATGTACATAGATAATCGTATTGTTGCTTATTGATTGATTTTTAGTTTTACTTGTAAAATACGATGTTCATGCGCTTGTTTAACTTGTTTTCTTTTGTTTGACTGAATTCACAGAGAAAAAGTCTATTCTTCTTTAGCAAACAAATATTTTATTCTACATTGCAAAACTACCAGAGCGTATGTGCATAAGAAATCAACATATCGGAAACTACCGTCCGAAACGCGATTGAATAGCAAGGGATTGCTACATGACTCGTGAGCGAGTGACGATTTCCCCATGCTGGAACAAACTTTCTGCAATGTGCCAATGGCACTACGTCTTACAATCCTCGATGCTAAGGAGTTTTTTTAGAAAAATATACTTCGGTAGACCTTGATGTTCTAGTAGTAATAATATATTTTCTAAAATTAATTTCTGTTACTAAAAATGTCAAGGCACTTAATTCTCACCCATTATACAATTTTTGAGTCGATTCGAGAGAATCCATAAGGTATCGTTGTTTTTAAGGATTATTCGAAAGCTTCGCTACGTAGTTCATGCGATGAATCTCTCATCCCTCTGCGTTCGCCTGATGCCTCAGGTGCTCAGGCATTGTGCCCATGTTAAGAACCATTAATTAGTTAATGCCTCTTGTTCCAGATGAGCAGAGTCAGAAGCGGCAGCGTCCGCGCGACATGTCGCTGGCGGAGCCGCCGCACACGATGGAGATCGCTCAGATCCTCATCTCGCTGCTGCACGCCTGGGGGCTGGACCCCGACCTCGACCGGGTCTGCGAGTCCAAGCTGGGGCTTCTCAGGCCTATGGTGAGTGCAGCATCAATATTCGTATGTGAACACGAAAACAGCATTTTTCTTATGACCTAGGCAGAAAGAACCAAGTGTCAATAGTGTGTGATACTGAATACAGGTCATTGTTAATTTTTTATGGTATAGGGGGTAAACGATCAGTCGGAGCCATTTTCATGACTACCGATTCCCATAGAGATAAACCGATTGCCCTGCCCTTCTTTCTCCCCCCACCTTCATGGGCCACCGGCTACTTACACTTGAAGCCGGTCTCGTGCATATAATATTCGTAATATGCCATTTACTATAAAGCTGATGATGATGATGCTGATCTTTGATGCTGAGATGCTGGTCTTTCCGTGATAAATTACTGGTCCGGCAAAATCTAATTTCTTATCATATTAAATACTTAGTTGAAATAGTCAATTTAAATGGTGCCATTGACACGATAGAAGAAGACTATAAAGCAACCAAGACAAGACATCATCACGGCGTTTTTCTTGTGACCTAGGCAGAAAGAACCAAGTGTCAATAGTATGTGCTACTAAATACAGATCATGTTACTTGGTGATTTTAAGTTTTCACTTCTATCGGCAGTTCCTATGATTCCTTGTTCTTTTATTTTTATTTGATGATTTATTTTTGTATCATGTCCAGGTGCCAGTGTGCTTCGGTGTGGTCTCCCGCCACGGCCACATGTCGGTGCAGCTGCCGACACGCCTGGGCGGCTGGGCGGAGGCCTGCGCCAAGGCGCCCGACGACCCCCTACTCGTCAACTCCAACCTACCAGTCGAACTGTTGCGCCAGGAGAAACTTACTAGGTATGATGTTCTAATGCACCATATTACTATCGTAAACAAACATCAAAGCAGCAGAACCCAGAAGTTATGCAGATAATAGTTTGCCTTCTTAAGCAAATGAGCAATCAATACCTTTTAGGGACAACTAGATATCCGTATAATTGCTATGCCCTCCTTCAGCCTTTCTCGCCGATGAGTCCCAGGACTAACGAACCGCACAAAACGCCACACCATAACTGTCACTTTGCCACGATAGCATGTGAGCCAGAGATACCATCCTGGTCGTGCCTTTTCTATTCGGTCTCATATAAAAATGTTTTGTCGTATAGAGACGTACAGAGATGCCGTATCTATATCCCCTGTTTAATTTGGTTGTGATGCAGTAAAGATTCGACCTTTAAAACTCTTCACTGGTAATGTCCACCAAATAAATTTAAGGCTCACTTTACAGGCTGTTCTCTTCGAAGCTCCACTGGGAGCTGAGCACCACACTGACCACCAACCATCTGCTCTCCATCGTGGCTCTAGCTAACACCCTCATGTCCATGAGCAATGCCAGCTTCGTGCCAGAGCAGGAGGCAGTCAGGAAGATACACAGGTACTGTTGTACTAGCTCATTAAATAGTAGGATAGTTTATCTCCGAATAGGACGGATGCTGCAATATTGTAGCGAGAACTCAGCGGTTATTGGCTGGTCTGGAGTGACCTATGCTATTATTAAAAAACCTCTGTCAACATTGACAGATCTAGGTCTGTGAAGTCTCAGAGACAAACTACAGTTAAAAATTAAATAGACATGCATAGGGACTGCCGATAAAGTAAAAAAGATCTTACTGTGTTCGGGAGTTCGTAGCACAGGCTTGTAGAGACGCGTAGCTGTGCTACGAATGATTTTAATCACATAATATTTCAAAAATTATAATTTGTCATATACTTGCCATTGCTGCTCAGAGTTATCATTGACCAGCTCCAAGGCGTTTAATCCCGTTAGTCTACTACTCTCTACTCGCTAGTTTCACTAAAAATATAATTTATGTATATATACGTCCCTATAAACACGGAAAACACTTTAAAAAGCCTTCTGCAATAAATGCTCTTTTCCATTTCGATACCAAGGACGCTCGTACTTCCCAGGTTCCAGCAATATCATTTTATAAATGGAATCGACATTTCAGACCTACCACTCGCACCTCCTCGTGGGCGGGAGACGAGGAGCGCGAGGAGCAGTTGGCCGCCCAGCAGGCGCACATCAAGCAGGGCTGGTCGCTGCTGGCCACGCTGCACTGTGTGCTGCTGCCCGACAAGGTCGTCGCCGCCGGTACGCACAACAACATTATTTAATTTAATAACCTTATTTTAGCCTTTGGAAACTGCACCAAGCTGTCGTCACTCTTCTGGCCGGACTAGGCGCTTGGCGTCTAGTTGGCTGTAGTCATGAGTAGTTGCTAGAATACAAGTCCAAGGATCACGTTAAGTTAACAAGTATGTCCCATCGTATCTATTCCCCGGATCTAGGTGGGGGCTTGGGAGGCTGCAGCCCCGATGCCCATGCTCAAGGACCTTAATATCATTTTTGTACTCATAAAAGGGTTGTCGACTAAACTCTACAAGCCCCGGGCCCCGCCAGAGATTAGTTCGGCGCTGATCGGTCCTGTTGGCTTAATGAATAGGTGTTGATGGCCGAGGTGATATAAACTGATGCCCCCTTATTAATAAACGTAGATTAACTTTATGCCAAGTATTAAACTAGTAGCTGTCAAATTATATATATCTGTCGAATTCCTTAATTAATAATAAGGATTTTGACAGATTCGAGTTTTATACTTGGAGTAAAGTTAATCTATGTTTATTACTTATTATTAAACATAGATTAACTTTATTCCAAGTATATGCCCATGGTGTGTTGCAGGCGCGAAGAGCTTCAAGCGTCCGCAGGTGGAGATGCTGGCGCGCAGGTGGCAGCACCACTGCCTCGAGGTGCGAGACGCGTCACAGGCGCTGCTGCTCGCTGAACTAAGCAGGTCTGTGTAATATGTATAAACTTTTTGACGAGAAGTCTTATGAAGCTTTGTGATGTCCGTGTGACTTAAGTCACTTAATAAAATATGTATCTATATGGTATAAAGTAACTGAAAGTAACTGTAAAGTAAGTGAGTATATATTAATATCGATTAACTTTAATTCCGATATAGTGTTTTGATATTCTAAATAATATCATAGTACTTTTAGGAATATAATATATCAGATAGCTTATGTTGTACTAGAATTAGGACACAAAATGACTATCTAGTATTTTTCTAACTTTTTGCTTTGCGATACGGTTGTTCCAAATTTGTTTCCTTTACACTTTGGCACTACTTTCTCTCTTACTTATTAAATATTTTTATATTGTATTTTACTCTGTAATGTACAGACTGGGGCCCAAAGGGCGCAAGACCCTGGTAGACAACTGGGCGCAGTACCTGCCTTTGTACACGCACACAGAGAGCATCAACCCGCATGCCGCGCAGAAGGAGCCCGCTGAGAAGATCGCCAAAGACGTAAGTCACGCAACTGCACGAAACGCGAGACCATGGCCTTTAGTCTAGATAGAATTAAAGATGGGACACTTTTACCCCCCTGAATATTTTCATTTGCTTCTTTTTTTCTTTTTAACATCTTAATTCTTAAATCCTTTTGTCGTCTATGAGCAAAAGTTAGTGTATATAGACTTTTGCTTATGGATGCTTTATTTTTTGATGACATTTTTTGAATTAGCAAAGAAATAAGCAAATCAATCACTTCCCCTTCAGCACAGGCGTAATACTTCAATGACCCCTAATGTGAGTCGTGTTAGTGTTCTATAATTTATGGTTGACAGCCCTACGGTGGTGATGGTAATGTGGTGTTTCAGCCCGAGGAGGAGTTCGAGGAGGAGGAGGAGGAGCTGGTGCGCAAGCCCTCCTCCAAGGCGGAGCTGAAGCGGCAGCAGACCACCGCCGTGGTGCTGCTGGGGGTCATCGGCGCGGAGTTCGGGCAGGACATCGCCAGCGAAGGTAGAGGTAGTGCAGTGCATTTGGGCTGCAACGGCCGCGAGAGCAATTCTCGCTCACATAACATAACACGACGTAACATAAAAAATACAGGCGAATGGAGGTGGGAGGAGAAAGGAGGGCAGCGCATCTGTATAGCCTCTATGCGGATGTTTGTGGGCGTCGGTAGTCATGAAAATGGCTCCGGCTGCTCGTTTGCCCTCCTATAGCATAAAAAAAAAATTATAACGTCCTCCTATTTAAAGTAAATTAAAAATTAACTCCCACAAAGTAAAAGAAATTATCATGGTATTATAGAAAAAACAAATTAATTTGTAATTTTCGAATAAATATTTCTATTCTATGTTATTATTATAAGTGATTAAAAAAAATTAGGAAATATTACTAAATATCATTCACATGCACAGGACGGAAATCTGTCAAAAGGGATTTTCACTTCTAAATTAACATCCACCTTAAAAAGTGATAGGATAAAGGTTTCGCGTTTAGTGCGGTTCGTGAATAGCCGAAGGGCTATAGGTAGTCCTGTACATCTCCATATACAATGGGCGCACCTTCCAGATAATATGTAACCTGCAAATCTTCGCTGAGGGCTTGTCTAGCTGCGAGATGTGAAGTTTAAACTCATATTGCTCTGGTGTCACTTGCAGGCGCTGCCGGTAACAAGAGGCGCAAGGATGGTGACAGCAGGAAGAGCTCCATAGTGGAAGGTAACGCAACAACAAATAACCATCACATTTGATAATTCGATAAATATATCACTTCCCACTCACAAATGTTAGCGACATCAGAAATAGTTTAGGGAAGATTTCGTTATTCATTCTTAATTACCAGTGACAAAATTAAAGTCAAGTAAATTAAATGATCGCAGTATTTGGTTTTGACTCCTCAATAGTAAACTACGGCCTGATTTCGTCATAACGTTCACGTTGACGTGACCATGGAAACGTGCGATGCGCAAACCAGGGCGAGTGCGTGCGTGCGTACGTCCATGTGAGTGCTACCGTGGGCATGTGCGTGTGAGTGAGTGCGTGTACGTATCATGTGTGTGTACCTGTCATGTGCGTATACGGATCATGTACGTGTGTTGTAGGGTTCACTCTGAGCGCATCCAACAACCTGGCCCGGCTGACGGCGCTTGCGCTCACCCACCTCCTCCTGTCTCCGGGCAGCGCGCGCCTTCCCTCCCACACTCCACTCCGCCGGGCCGCCGTGGACTTACTCGGCCGCGGGTTCGCCGTGTGGGAGCCGTACCTCGACGTGAGCCACGTGCTACTGGGGCTGCTCGAGCTGTGCTCGGACGCGGACAAGCTGGTGCCGTCCATGACGTACGGGCTGCCGCTCACGCCGCACGCCGACTCGTGCCGCACCGCACGGCACGCGCTCACGCTCATAGCCACCGCCAGGTGAGCCAGTTCATATGTGTGTGGATATATATCTGTGGACAAGACATTTTTATTATTATTATTCGATTATAGAATGGCATAGACGGAACCGGGTGGGCTGAAGACTTGGTTAAGATGGCGGGTAGCCGCTGGATGCAAGTAGCTCGTTACCTTGGCGTATGTCGCTCTATGAGGAGGCCTATGTCCAGCAGCGAACGTCCTCCGGCTAATGATGATGATGATAGACGGAACACGTGTGCGTATAATAATTCTGCTTACGCTTACTTTTTCAGCGTACATCCGCCCATCAATCTAATTATACGCAACCGCATTTATACTAACCTTGCTTACGTTTTTTCCCGCACGTAACGATACTGCCTCATGTCTCCAGGCCAGCGGCGTTCATCACCACGATGGCCCGGGAGGTGGCACGCGTGGCGAGCGCGCCCGCCAGCGCCCCGCCCCCGCCCGCCGCCGCGGCACTGCACCGCGGGCGCGCGGAGGTGTTGCGCGGCATTGAGCTGCTCATAGAGCGCATGCACGCGGAGGTCGCCGAGCTACTGGTGGAGGTAAGACACGTGACGTGTCACGAAGCGTGGCACATCACTACGACGCTCCACACATCACTATGATTCATCATACTTCTCTACAACGTGCCACACATGGCCCATGGATGGAGGAAGAGGAACGGGAGCAACGCATCTGTATAATCTCCGCGTCTACGGTGATGTCTATACAAAAAAAAACAAAATTACTACGAAACAAACAGTACTACGACGCATCATAACTCATTACGTCGTACCCTAGATATCAGAAGTAAATAGATGGACAATCGAACACAATTTGTACGAGTTCAGATGTAGCCATGACGTTTACAACTACATATAAACTTGACATTTAGGAAACATACCGTACTAACACCTTGAAACATACCTTGGGATGGGACACTGTCGATAACGAATTATCGATATGCAACAGTATATTACGATATATTATGGCAGTTGATTGAAATATAATATAAATAAAATGAAATGACATTATTGTATGAAGAGCAATTCGTCTCTACTCGTCGTGCAAAATAATAGCGATTTCATTCCCAGGTGTCGTTTACTATTTTTAGCACGAGTGCGGTAAGTCCACCAACCCGTGAAACAATATAGGTAATATTAAATGTTTTTTGTAAGAGGAAGTGCCACACTGCATGCATTGTCGCGTTTCGTGCAGTGTGTAAGTAGCCGGTGGCCCATGGAGGTGGGCGGAGAAAGGTGGTCAGCGCGTCTGTATAGCCTCTATGCGGATGTCTATGGGCGTCGGTTGTCATGAATGTGGCTCCGACTGCTCGTTTGCTCCCCGTACCATAAAAAAATAATTAAATAACATTATGTACTTAATAAGCAAACTTAAGGCTTAATAGTATACATTGAAGATGCGATATATTATTTTTTTATTTTATTTGTTTGGCTTTTATCACAATCGATCAAGAAATCAATCGTCAAATCATACACCATCTCGAACATTATTGCTCTCAGTAATATAAACAAGCATATACCTATATATAGCTTGCAGGATTCTGAAGCTAAGTCTATGCCGTTGTAGCCCTCAAAGCCCCTCTGTTTCAATATCGATAATGTAATATTTTAGGTGATGGACATAATCCTGCACTGCGTGGACCAGTCGCACCTGAAGAGCAAGGGTCTGAACGAGGTGTTCCCGGCCATCTGCCGCTACAACCAGGTGTCGCACTGCCCCGCCACAAGGAGGATAGCAGGTAACTTCTGTATTAGCTATGTCACTTCTGGTAGTTTTATCAATTTTCGTTCTCAATCTTATATGTAGATCGTGGTCTAGCCGAGTTTCGGTATATATATGTCACCGTAAGATTGTAAAAACCGTAAAATTACAAAATAACTCGGAAAATTGTAAACTGTAAATTTTACAGTTTTCTCCGGGAACATTATAAACTAACGAAAAATAATGTGTTAAATTGTAAATGATTTGTACAGTTCACAATTTTCCGATAGTTTACAATCTTCCGAGTTATTTTGTAATTTTACGGTTTTTACAATCTTACGGTGACATATATACCGATTAACCGTGGTGGTTGTGTTTCAGTTGGCTCGCACACGGGCCAGCTGGCGATCTACGAGCTGCGCGCGGGCCGCTGCCAGTCGCTGGCGGCGCACGGTGGCGCGGNGCGCCTTCAGCCCCGACGGGAGGTACCTCGTGTCCTACGCCACCTCCGACAACCGCCTCTCATTTTGGCAGAGCACCGCAGGTAAAATTGTCCCACTTTACTACTTTACTTCAATTAATACATTCTGAAATCAAAAATTGGCCATAAAAGTGAGAGAACCGTCTCTCCTTCTGGCAGAGTATCAATAGCCTCTCATCTATATCATTTTAGTTAAATGTCTTTCTAGATTTTACTTCTTACCTGGCAGGCCAGGTTAATTGAACAAGAAAAAAGATTTAATTTTAGTTATAGTTCTAAACAAATGACGTCTTTACTAACATGACATAATCTGATGACGTCAGGTATGTTCGGTCTGGGCGCGGCGCAGACCCGCTGCGTCAAGTGCTACAGCACGGCGCCGATGGCGGACGTGGCGCGCCTCAACCCTGCCCGCCTCGCGCGCCTCGTGTGGACCAACGCGCGCACCGTCACGCTCATGCTGGCCGACGGCTCCGAGACGCGCTTCAACGTGTAGTGTGACACGCCCCATTACACATGTACACACTGTACACTCACGTACCACACGTACACAGTACATACATACACGCCACATGTATACACAAAACACACACTCCACATATATACACAAAACACACACGCCATATTTACACATACACAATAAACGTTACATGTACACACAATACATGCGTCACATGTACGCACTACACACACGCCACATTTATACACAGAACGCACACACCACATGTACAGACATGGTCGTGCAAGTTTCATCTAATATCGACAATAGTCATGCCTACATAAATTCGATATTTTATAATTAACTAAATGACTTTCAATAATCAGACTCTGAAGTGCTTGATTAGTTATCAAACTTAAGTATTAAATAGGCTTCACTTTATCTGTTTAATTTAAAAGTAAAGTCTAATGTTACAAAGTTCTTAAAGTCAAGTCTGTGGTTTATAAAAAAAAATCATGTTTAATGTCTAATATATATATAGTTGAGCCAAATATGTCGATATCAATGTATTAGCTTCGATACTATCGATATTATCGGTATATCGATTTATCGTTGCAACTCTATCCACAACATCCACACACATGTCTACAATACAAAATTGCGCCCACCAACACTGCTAGTGTTTAGGGAACATTCGCATAACTACGCACTGCGCACAGACAGACAAACGCATACACACACAAGAATCTAATAGTTTAAAGTAGATCTTACGTTTAGTATTATATACGACATATAACGTTATATATTAGCTTTTCTAAATCTATATTTCCAATCCTATAATAAGTTACATTCCTAATGCAATTTAATAAATATTATGCTTAATCTAAAAAAAACTATAAAAAAAATAAATGTTTAACGACTAACACGCTAAAATTTAAAATAATTTATCTTATTCTTAATACACAGAGGCATATAGAGTACCTATATAGATAAAGTTCCCTATATTAATAAAGAAATATTGTATAAAATAGCGCACTATAAAATATGCGTTAAGTAGTTATTTAGCAAAGTATGATATAAATTAATTATTTATGTGTTTTATGTAGCAATTAAATATTTAACATTTACTAATATGTTCAAACGTAGTCATTTAACAGTATTAGATGAACAAATTTAACTTATTTATTACAAAAACACGCAGACAGGCCATAAAATTGTATTAAACAAGGCTTATAAATATTAAATTATCGATGTCTTAAGTTTGCGTGAATGTTACTCATTACATTAGAACAGCTTTAACGGAATTTAACGCGGTTTATCTATACTAATAATATAAAGCTGAAGAGTTTGTTTGTTTGAACGCGCTAACCTCTGGAACTACTGGTCCGATTTGAAAAATTCTTTCAGTATTAGTCAGTCCATTCAGCGAGGAAGGCTATAAGCTACTTAACCAACTGCTGTAAAAAACGAATTCACCTAAACGAAGTTGCGGGCGTCCGCTAGTTTATTTATATATATTAGGGTCTCGACCAACCATGGACAAGGGTTGTCCACCCGCGACTATGGTTGCTGTAAAGCGTCGAGATTATAGAATAATTAAAGAATAACCGTTAAAGTTGTTTTATTGTTATATAATACTATTTACCAAATAAATAAATTGTGTATCTTCCTAACGAACTCTAAAATCATTTAAAGTTTGATAGAACTCTGCAGGACAGATTTAAAAGGTATGGAGGCCCCCTGGACAACAGGAGTAAGGCCCCTTATTTCGAGATTGTTCTTTTGTTTAGGCCCCTCCGCCCCTGGGGCGCCGTTCCGCCCGTCCTGCCTCAAACTCAGCTCTGCCACATGCAGTGTAATCTGCGGCCTAATGACAAATCAAATTTAATGCGACGGTGGCGCCGCTTATGTCATATTTTCAACGAACACATTTATATTACGTGCTGATCGTATTCTTGACAATTCACAATTATCGGGTACTATTTCTATTGGTATCATTTAAGCTTTGCTTTTTTTTGGTTAACGTGTTACAGGGCTGTCGACTCTTTTTCCCGTATGTACCACACGATGTTTTAGTTGCGTTAAGTTTTGCGGTCTAACTGCTTGGTACGTTCATCGATGTTATATTATTTATAATCTATAAAATATAATGTTACCAATGTTATGATGTAATAAATATTTGTTGTGATAACTCTTTTTTTCTTATGGCCACCTTGTCAACCTTTCAGGGACTGTGCATGTAGAATGTCACGCCAACTAGGAACTGAAACGTGCACTTTTCAGTTGTTAGTGATCTAGCAAATTGATAACACTTGATTCTCTGTCCTTGTGATTTTTTTTATTCTATACTAAAGTACGAAGTACGTAGTACCTTTGTACAATTTTATTAAAATTTAAAGTTTCTCATGTATGTTTTCTAGTGTATATTAACTATTAAATAAAAAAAAATTAACAGTATGACTTGCGTATGTATATTCATGATGTAAGTGAGTACTATAAGATATGATTTTTAGGAATTTAAGGAGTGGAGACTATTAATCATATGACGCAGATGAAACCGCGGGGCACAGTTACTGTTATATACAGGGTTATTTTTTGGTCACCGTGCAAATTTTCAGGTTTGGTACAGAATCAATATTAAGTACATTCGATTTACGAAATAAAAAATATAAAAAATAAGTTAGATACAATTACTTTGTCCCATGTTGTAAAACATATTTCTTGGTCACCACGTGCATCATACTCGCGACTCACGGTGGGCCGACGTCACTGACCTTGAAGTCGATACATTTCGTGTAAGAACAACAATCGGTGTATTTTTAAGGACCATTTCAAATCGATTTTTATTTAAAAAAACATTACAATTAGACGATAAAATTTAAAACACACCCTTGGAATGATTTGTTTACTTCCTTATTTTAAAATTTGGTCGGTGACCAAAAAATAACCCTGTATATGAATAGAGGTGAATCTGTACTTCATGCAAGGTGCCTTACATTGAGCTAAACAATGTCATTACAATAATCTTGACAAGTGGAATGGGAAGTGGGAAAGGCTAGCCGACGATCGAGGTCAGTGTCGTGCTATAAGATATGTCCAACAGTGGCTGCAAGAGGCTGATGATGATAATTATGAATATTGAAGTGTCTATGCAATCGCATCGGGCTACCACCATAGGGGAAAAACCTCTTTCTGACATAATCACTGAAGTGAACAGATGGCTTTTCTATAGTGATTCAATCGATTTGTGAAAGTCTTGTATGGCCTATTGTGGGGGTCGGCTTAGTTTAGTCGACATCAACATGGACGTCAATTTATTTAATAGATTTTTTTGTGGTTTGGTTTAATTGAAGGAGTTGGATTTCTTTGGTTGGAGTTTGCGGCTGCATCGAGGTGCCCCCGCAAAATGTTCTATGCTGTAATGCAATGAAGTGGAAAAGGGAAGGACATAACAATCATAATCCTAATCCTAATAATATTATAAATGCGAAAGTTTGTATGTTTGTTTGTTTGATTATTCGTTTGTTTGTTTGTTACTCCTTCACGCAAAAACTGCTGAGCCAATTTTTATGAAATTTGGTACACATGTAGAGGGTAACTTGGATTAACACATAGGATAGTTTTTATCCCGAAACAATGGTCCTATGGACTGCTATGGGATGATTTTCTATTTTCCACAGGATCGAAATTTACGCGGGTGAAACCGCGGGCCATAGCTAGTTAATTATATAATACATCTACGTAACAATCATGTGTATTTCAGTGGACGTCAAAATTCATCTGTCACTTGTCCCTTGTGGGCAGCCGGTTGGGACTCGCCCATGATGAGGCGCTGGATGAGGCTACACGCCGGCCAAAAATAATGAGCTTCCCAACTAGTTTTTGAGTGTTTTTGTTACTAACCGTAATTATAAGGCTTTATGATACTAACCACAATATGGACTATGTCTGAAATAAACAATTAAGTATTATTATACTAGATTAACTGGTTTCATCCGTGGTTTTAGCATTATAGTATAAATAATTAAATGGGCTATTTTAATAATAGTAAGCATTAAAAAGATATTTCGACTGCTCATTATCCTTCTGTCATTAATTTATCATCATACCTTTACATGGAAGCCCCCCTTCCCCCCAAACGGACTGTCAATAACCGCGGCGGCGCCATGCATCTGAAATGGTCGGCATTATTGTATCTGATAGGGAATTCATTTGATAATTATCAGTAATAAAGATATCTGATAACGGGTGAGGTGATGCGGACTACACTACAC
>LUGF01059898.1:1036934-1067619 GCA_001625245.1 Calycopis cecrops
GCGCCGCACTGCGCGCCGCAGCCCGCAACAATCAAGCAACAATTTTACAAGCAAACTGTAGAAAGAGTGGCGAAACACTTCAATATCATTAATCATAAAATTATTTCAGACACGATAATATAATTTATTCAAATAACTGGATCTTTATCCGTTGGTAAATATTCTTTGTTAAATTTTAATTTTGAAATGTGCGGTGTGTAAGTAGCCGGAAGCCCAAGGAGGTAGGAGGAGAAAGGAAGGCAGCGCATTTGTGTAGCCTCCATGCGGATGTCTATGGGCGTCGGTAGACATGAAAATGGATCTGACTGCTCGTTTGCCTCCATATACCAACCCTAAAAAAAGCTGCACTTCTGAGAACTTTTTTCTACATATTGAACAGAATTCCAAAAATAAAATAATACAGTTAGATGGAACACAAAATTTCCATCTAACTGTATTATTATTACTTATTATACCTTTTATTTTGTAGATAGAAACTCTAGCGCGAAATAATGCTATAATGTCATGTCACCATGACAACAGACAATTTGACTTATCAGATTAGTTCAATTTTTTGTCGCAGGACAGTCGTGGCGCGGATTCCATTGACAAATTCTAAGTCTTTTTTGACAATTTCTTGTCTTATTTGTCATTAAAGACTGCATTTAAAAAAGTTTCATCGTTTTGGCGCCAAAAGCAGATTGAGAAGCCTTGCAGTATGCAATGAAAATTATTCATAACAAAGCTTTTTTTTTTAAATACCTATTGAATCACTTTATATATTATTGAATCAAGATATTATATTTATTTTATTAATAAGTGCCAATAGGTACATTCTAACATTGAACTATATTACTATACGTAATAGTAACAACTTACTGCATTCTAACTTACTATATTTTACTGTTAAGAGAGTCACTAATATTCGCCACGTCTTGCAGGCCATAAAGCTGCTACTGCTTGGCACAGGCGAGAGCGGGAAGACGACGATATTGAAGCAGATGAGGATTCTGCACGTGCAGGGTTTCTCTCACAGGTAACTGGTACACAACTGACGTAACGGGCGGCCGGGGAAGGAACTGCCTCCATCGTCTACACGGCGTGACGCCTGCCTGATGGTGCCTGTGCCGGATTTACGCATAGGCCCGTGAGACCCGGGTCTAGGGCGCCACGATTGAGGGGGCGCCAAAATTTTCATGACGATAAAATTTAAGTCCTAAACTCTCCTTTTTGCTTCGCTGTAGTCGGGTAAAAAGGGCGCCGTATCAGACCAGCATTGGATGGTGCTGTCTTATTACATTCGACGTGGGAGTCGCATGGGGGAAACAGGGGACCCAAATAGTGGTAAAATGTGTTGAACTTTCTACCTACTTTTATTGATCATATTTTGGTTTTCTCTCAGTATTAGTATTACAGTATTATGGTCATTGTCGATTAATGAGTATATTAGATGCAGTTCGAATTGTTGACATATGAAATCAGGATACGGTCCTTATCAATCAATGAATATCTACTAGTTAAATTGTAATGACTAAATTAAATCCTAATAGGTAGGTACATAAAGTTGGAAAAAAAATACTGCGATTTGAATTGCATAAGACACAATCACACCTACCACAGGGAGTGCAGGAGAGCCCCTCCTTTAGCAGATCTACTGGGCGCCTGACACTCTCACGAAGTACGTGAGGAGCGGCAGTATACCTGTCACTTTACTACAAGAGTGACAATACCTTCCCCGGTCGTGCCTGCGCCGCTACAAGTCTCTACTAATCCTCTGATTAATAGTGTAGCACGAATTACAGCGAGAAGCAAAAGAAGGTGCAGCACATACGTCACAACACACACGAGTCCATCTACGACATAGTGCGGAACATGCCGTCGCTCAGCATCCCACTGCACCACCCCAGGAATATCCGCTCGCAACAGTATATACTGAGCATAGGGCCTGAGGGACCCGACGAGTATACGGAGGTAGGTCCATGCTATACCCAGGAACATACGCTCCCAGCAGTACATACTGAGTATAGGGTCTACCGTCTAGGGGACCCGACGAGTACAGCGAGAGATAGAGAGATGGCTGACGATAGAAAGGGTATAACTCATACCCAAAGACCCACTACGCGCAAGTAACACAGGTTTGCAACTCAGCAATAGTGAAATACCCGCAACCGTTCATTGTATCTGCGTGGTTCATCGACGACTACTACACCGAGGTATGTCCAACACTTAATAACATACGCTGCCAGCAGTGTATACTGAGCATAGGGCCCGAGGGACCCGACGAGTATACGGAGGTAGGTCTATACTATACCCAGGAAGATACGCTCCCAGCAGTGTATACTGAGCGTAGGGCCTGAGAGACCCGACGAGTATATGGAAGTAGGTCCACGCTATACCCAGGAAGATACGCTCCCAGCAATGTAGGTATACTGAGCATAGGGTCTGAGGGACCCGACGAGTATACGGAGGTAGGTACATGTTATACTCAGAAAGATACGCTCCCAGCAGTACATAACGAGCATAAGGCCCGAGGGACCCAACGAGTGTGCAGAGGTAGGTCCATGCTAAACCCAGCATTCAGTACTCTTTCCGCTCTCATCTTCGGAACTAGCATTGGAATTTTTCTTTTTGCATCGAAGAGCACAACCATTACCATGGATTAGTAGTCAGAACATAATTTCTATTCAACATTCGTTCTTTTTAGGATTACTTTGACCACGTGAGGTCTCTGTGGAAGGACCCTGGAGTAAAAGAATGTTACAAGAGATCAAACGAGTACCAACTACTGGACAGTGCTGAATAGTAAGTTTACATCGTAAGTTTCTTTGTTAAAATAAAAAGTGCAGACTGTCGTTAATACTATATGCATTCTAAGAATTTCAATACTAATTATGCCTTTATCAATATAATATTGCGTATTATACTATCATTAATGTCGTCTTTTGGTTCGTCGATTGGGTACTGTTAAAATACGAGAATACAATATGTATGTCATTTCTATAGGTTTCGATAGTTTCTTTTCTCTTCATCTTCAGCTGTTCCAAATAATGGAGTATTTGGAATTTACTATCTATTGTGTATGCCAAAGGGTTTCTGGAATAAAATTAATTATCAAATCACAATCATTTAAAACTTATATGTATAATATTAATTATTTTAATTGTTAATAAAAATACCCACTAAAGCCTCCTAAGTCGATCGTCGTACGTGCTGTAAAGCCTACGCCTGTAAAGTTTCTCACTGTAAAAATATTTTTTATTTCAGTTTCCTAGATCGAATCGATCTAATAGAGAAAACGGACTACGTTCCTTCAGACGGCGACATCTTGCGGTGTCGACAGAAAACTACTGGCATACAGAAAATTGAGTTTAAAGTGAAGGTAATAAATATTACGATATAGTTATACACATTAAGTGTCTGAATCTCGCCAAAGACCTTAAGAAGCAAATGTTTTAGGCTACTTACATTATGAGTTATGATATCTTCATTGTCGATAACAATCAGAGCCGCGTTTAACTCACGTGAAATACGCGTACTAACACAATGTGTACTCAAGTGCTAATTAATCAAATGCTATATACCTATCAATAGATGGCGCTATTTATCTGATGATATTAGTAGACCTTCGAATGGAAAGAAGCGACTTATCACATTATTATTTTTCAATGTCTGTACAAAAAAGTGTGTGTCACACAACTGGAGTAAAATTTAATTATTGATTTTCATTACCGTAGTTATAATGACATAACATATGACATGTTATTTAAATAATGATATTTATATTTTAAATACAAAAAGTTTCACTTAAATCGAATTTGAATTTGAATGACAACTTCCATTTGGCTCGACCGATGTGTGATTTTTGTAACGCTCTCGCCAGCTTACTCCCCAAGTCAAGCGCGTGTATAGAAGTTTTACTTCAAAAAAAAAATGAATGTTTTCTTTTCTTTCGCACGAATCGCGATAGCATAAGGGTCAATTCACACCAAAAGCGCGGCGAAGGGCAGCGAAACGGAGCGCAGTTTATGTGTCATATGAATTTCAACTTTATAATAATTACTATAATACTTATTATCGCATGAGAAACTCGAACGAGACGCGCGGATTCCCGCGAAGTCGCTGGAATGCTCGAGCATTCGCTGGAATCCACGCGGAAGTCGCGAGAATTCGATAATAAGTACTACAGTAATGAAAATAAAGTTTAAATTTATATGACACTGAAAGTGCGCTCCGCTTAACTGCCCTTCGCCGCGCTTTTGGTGTGAATTGAGCCTAACTGTTACTTTGCGGCGTGGTCTTGTGAGCAAGAGCATTCAGTGCCATGAAGTGTGGTTCTGTGCCACATTGCATGGAAGGTACCTCTCGATCGAATGATACTGGCTTGAAGTGTTAGCTGTGCTGTCGCGTTTTGTGCGGCATGTCATTTTGTGGTTGCCCATGGACGCGGAAGGGGAAAGGAGGGCAACGCAACTATTAACAAAAATGTAAACAACAACAAACCAGGTTCATAGTCCTATAGCTACTATAAAGGAATGATGCTAGGTGACAGGTCCACCATGACAATAATATTATCGAAAACAAAAGCAAACTATACCTAAAGGGACCCGTAGCCAAGACCCTCGCTGTTTAAAGGGGACTCATCGCCGAATGCGAGGGTTATTGAAAATTAATCCCTTGTAAATAGGGGCTTGGAGTAAAACGTCCTGTTGATTAACTAAAAACTATTTATGTTGGTATATCTGATATCTCCCGCTTCTATCTAGAAAACACAATGCGCTTGTATAAAATTTTAAGAATGTACATAATTACATACATACATATTGCTTAATAAAAGTTTAGTAATCTCGTTTTTTTTCATTTCAAAATAATTTGTATATCTCCAGGTGCCGAAATCGTTGCACGGCGGTATGCAGGAGTTCTGGATGTTCGACGTTGGAGGGCAACGAGGGGAGAGGAAGAAGTGGATACAGGTGAAGTGACTCTTTGAATATAAAAAATCCTATTCTTACTTATTTCAAGATACTATATTAATGGCACAGAGTTCATACAATAGTTTTTGATTAAGACGACTACGATGAAATTGAAAAGTCTTGTCTTGTCCTTAGATTGGAAAGAAGTTTGAAGTTCCTTTCATTTATGAATGTTGTTCGGTGGCAAAATATTTGTTTTTAGGGTTACGTATCTCAAAGGGAAAAAACGCGGATCGCTTTGTTGTCCGTCTGTCTGTACGTCTGTCAAGACCTTTTTCTCTAAAACGCGTGAAGGGATTAAGCTGAAATTTTTTGTCAAATACGGAGGTCAGTTACGTCTTGATGCCTTGAAAAAATCACACTTCTAAGTTAACGCAATAAAAAGTTATAGCCAATTGTGCACAAATTTTGTATGAAAACGTACTTTGTCGAAAACCAAAAACCTATCGGGTACTTCCCGTTGACCTGGAGTTGTGAAATTTGGCAAAAAATAAGAACTTATAGCACATACATATAAATCTGAAATGAATGAATGAATAAATCTGAAACTAGTAAATTATATGTAGATCATTGGAAAAATCATTATCAACTTATAACTGTAATTCGTTGCCTACTAAATGTGCGTGAGCAACCGCTTATATAAGTTTGTCAACTTAAACGGCAGGCGTAAAGTTACAATAATTGAAAATCATGCATTACGTTTGGATTACGGAACACTCCGTGTGCGAGTCGGACTCGCACTTGGCCGGTTTTTTTTTTATATTCGACAGGTAGACATATTAATGTCTTAACCTTTTAGACTACCCTCAATTTTTATACCGTATCAGAGTGCTGTTTTAGAAATTGAATGTACTTTCATAATCTCCGCTGGGTGCAAGCATCTCGTGACTGCAGCCTGTGGCGGTCCTGATAATCTCTAGATGGTTTACTGACAGCAGGTCTAATCTCCAGGTGTTCGAGGGTATACACGCCATCTGGTTCCTGGTGGCCTGCAGCGACTTCGACCAGACCCTGCGAGAGGACCAGACGCAGAACAGGCTCACGGAGTCCCTCACGCTCTTCGAAGACGTCTGGCAAAGCAGGTATTATTTATAACCACTGTGCACCACTTCTAAAATACTACATTTGAGTTTCTGGTATAGTTTTGTGTAAACAAGTGCCTAAGATTTAACTGCGCGATTTAATATCTCCGAAGGGAGCAGAGCTCCGGGCTGGGCCCCCCTTGGCCCCGCAGGGACAAGTCTTCTTCTTCTATCGTGTCAATGGCACCATTTAAATTGACTAATTTCACTAAATATGTAAATTATTAAAAATTAGATTTTGCCGGACCAGTAATTTGCTACGGAAAGGCCAGCATCTGACACCTGCATGAGGTCGGCTTTAGTACAGTTGGTAGAGCACAGAGGACGGGACAAATGGCCGTGACAGTATTGTGAGTAGCCGGTGCCCCAAGGAGAGAAAAGGAGGAAGGAGGGCAACACATCTGTATGACTTCTATGCGGAAGTCTATTGGCGTCGGTAGTCATCAATATGATTGACCGACTGCCGCATATTATAAAAAAAAATGATAATAATATTAACAGATTATGAAGAGTAATTAATATATTTCTAGTTTTGCATAGAAAACAGAATGGCACTCTTGGCTTAAAAATTAAGAATAATATAGTGTTTCATCTGCGACATCCTATCAGCGATTAAAAAGAGAATAAAAATGAATTTTATGTCTTAATGTATTTATTTCTATTTTCAATTAGAAATAGTAAGAGAAGTTTGTCAAAATCTTTCCAGGTTTCTTCTAGAAGCAGGTCTAATAGTGTTTTTGAACAAACAAGACATTCTGCAGACAAAGGTGTCTCAGGGCAGAAGCATCGCGCCGTACTTCCCGACGTACCACAACTTCGACGCGCAGGGAGACGAGTACACCAGAACAAAGTTGTTTATTAAAAGCCTCTTCGTTGTGAGTTTATTTATCTTCTGTGTTTTGCAATTTAACCGAAATCGAGGGTCAATAAGACTCCGATACTTGAATTGTACTTGACGGGTGACTCGCGCGTGTAGCTGTGCTAGTCTCGCAGAAGAGTGAGATCGGGGATTCGTCTTTACAGCCCATATGGGCAGAATAGAAAAAAAAATATTAGCTTTCTGCACTTCTCTTACACGTAAACTATGTGTGCCAAATTTCATACTCCTTCGTCGGCTCAATTTTCGTAAAAATGTTCCTAAAGTTTTTGCTTTACGTATTAATATATGGATACTGGTGGTACTGGCGTTTCTTATATAGAACCGCCAACAGACTTGGGGTGAGCTCACTTCGGCGCTGGGCTCTCACCGGTACGGTGGTGGTGGCTGCCGCCTGTGCCTCCCGGATAGATTCCGTAAAGCGACAGGCAGCCGCCTCCACCTCCTCGGGAGTAGACAGCCCCTCGCCGACCTCATACACGGAAATTACTCGAGGGTGTAGGACCGAGGCAATGCCGTATAGATAGCACCACACATGAGGGAGATAAACATATGAAGTGTCTTTGAAGTGTGATCGCGACAAAAAACAGCTGATTTTCTTGTTAGCGCAAGTAAAACGACATAAACTTTTAACTTTATTAAACTTATTAACACAGTACATTTATAAATTATTTACATTATTATTTACATCGTGTACCTATCCCAACACTCTTACTGTTTTTTTCTGACATCTCTAATACTCAGTAAGTATAATGTGTTAGTTAAGGTGTGATAATTATTAGACTATGCCTTGGGGAGATTCTATGTCAATCTTCCAAGCAAGCTTAAAGCGATACTTAAAGATTGTACGATCCTATTACGGTTTGATAAAATATAGTGTCCTGGTAGTTGCTACATTGCCGCCCTATAAGGCCACCACGAGCGGTAACTCAGTCGCGTTTCGTGCAGTTCTTGAGTGTCCGGTAGCCCACTGGAAGGGAGGAGGGGGAGAGGAGGACATTTGCATAACATTCCGTTGTTTAAAGGCGCGCGTCGGCAGCCAAAATGTCTACCCGTACGATTGTAAACTGAAGTTAAAAATATTCAAATAGCATTGCAGAAACTATCCCACTACAAAATGAATATCCAACAAGAAAATATTGACTTATTACTACTAAAATATTGGCAACATCCTGTGTTTTTACATACAATTTAACTTCTGTCACATCTCACAGGACATCACGACGAAGCAGAGAGAGCGTCGCAAGCTGACGGCGTCCGCGGAACGGTTCGTCGTTCTCGAAGCTTCCCGACCACGCGAGTGCTACTTCCACTTCACCAACGCGACGGACACCGACAACGTGCGCACCGTGTTCCGAGACGTGCACCAGATGATTCTCACACACATACTCAATAACATCGGCATTTATTGATGTACAGTGGCTTGCCTTCGCAGCTCCTCAGTTATGCCTCAAAAGTTCAGGGGTTTTGGTGGGTAAGAATCCCATATAACCCAGTTATCCTCCAGTTTTGGCCCGTCAGTCGCTGAGCATGAAATACGGCATCGCTAGCCCAATTTTGCCGTACGTCACTAAAACCTAATGACCCAATAACCTATAGTAATAATATTCGATAAAAAGTGAGATAATATAACGGAGATAAAGTATAAATTCCTAAGATGGTAATTTATAGTTGTATCATAGAAAAACCATAACGAACTTATTTTTGTGCTACACAAAATACGGCCACAATAGTAAGTTGAGAACCTTGATTAAGTTGTCATGTCGGATTTATCTTTGGTACGGAACACTCCGTGTGCAAATACGGCTCGGAGTTGGCCATCCTTTTTGTGTCATAGTTATAACTCCTTTGCGCAACATCGAACCGATCCCAAACTTCAGAGTGCGGTGGACGGGTATCCAAGGCTAGGCTAGAGAAGCTAGCGACTAAAAGCCTAACTATGGTCGAATTGACGCCAAAGGCCTTTGCTGATGCGAATACAACGTCTAGTCCATAGTCTACACTGAGTCACTGTTAGTAGATATTTATAATTATGATATTTAATGTACAAATCGTTTGTAAGTTTTAAATAAGATTTTGCGTGGTTTTCTGTTTGTTTTATTTCATCTCCTTTGCTACTGTAAGTAAAACGTTTTTTTTAAGTAGGCAAAGATATAAATTCTTCGATGAAATTATAAATTTCATAGTTTTTGATATACCTACTTATCGTAATTTGAATATTTTCTTTTAAATCCTTTTGGTAGACGGTGCGCCGGGCGAAAACCTCAATTTTATATCTATCGTAGGGCCTTTTTTTAACATCCTTGATGTTAGTTATCATTTTCATAAATTTAGATATATAAATACTAAATATTATACTTTATTGTGATCGAATACTTTATAGTAAGTGAACGTTCGTTGTTTAATTGAAACGTAATAATTTAGTCCTGAAAAGGACTTCTTCCTGAAAAGAAAGTCTTTAAGACTTCTATATATTACATTTACATAAAATCTTGCACAATCTAATACATAATAAATAAAAAATCTTGCACTTTAGGAAATCACGTCTTCCAATAATTTTCAATTTTAACACAACTGTATTCTTAATCATTAATAGTCTTGAGAAGATTGCTGCATCTGCGAACTCGTCTTCTTCACAGTCTTCTTGGGGAGCAGCATGGGGTGAATAGCTGGGCACACCCCTCCTCCGGAGATGGTCACCCCGCTCAGCATCTTACTCAACTCCGTGTCATTCTTTATAGCGAACAGGATGTGTCTGGGCTGGATGCGAGTCTTGTTGTGCTGCTTGGCTACCTCAGATGCTATATCCAGTATTTCAGTAGCCAAGTACTCTAAAGCGGCTGCCAGGTAGACCGGGGCACCTCCGGCGATCCTCGGCGCGTAATTCCCCTTCTTCAATATCTTTTGAATCCTCGCGACGGGGAAGTGCAGCCCAGCTCGTGACGATCTCGATTTCGCTTTAGATCTTGCGATGGCAGCCATTTTGATTTCTTCTACGACGCGCACCATGCAGGCGAGGTTTTATATTATACCTATTAATATGCGTTAAAAGAGTGGGGGTATAAGGAGTTGATTCTATTCATTTGAGTCCGTAATTTAGTAAACTTAGGCTTAGTAAAAAAATAATTAGTTAAAATTACTTTGTCCCATGTTATAAACGTATTTTCTTGGTCATCGCGTGGTACATGACTTGCGAGTGTCGCTCGGCTGGCGTCCACTGACCTTGAAGTCGATACATTTCGCGTATGAACCACGATCGTGTATTTTTAAGGACCATTTCAAATCGATTTTGATTTAACAAAATATTACAATAAGACGATAAAATTTAAAAGACACCCTTGGAATGAAGTGTACTTCTTTATTTTAAAATTTGGCCAGTGACCAAATAATAACCCTGTATATTCTTTCTTTCTTTTCTAGGCAGTTAGTTATTTTCAAACATCTTATTTCTTGAATATAAAATCCTAGTGTGTTTGTAATAATGGACCCGATGGACCGCTCCGGCTCGTCCGCGTGGCAATGCATCGATTCTAACGAGTTGGCTACTAATTAAAATGTTTTTCAATCCTTGGTGCTTGGTTTTGTTAATATTAATGAAAACATAGGAAAAATCATGCATTGCCATCAAAAATATTAAGCCTTTTTTTTTTTTTTAGATAGAAATATGCTGGGGCTGAAGGCCAGTGCAGCTTCATCGATATGAGTGGCGAGCACTCTGGGGTAAGCTCAAGTCACTGTAATTGTGGTCGATGAGGGGGCAGACCCCCCCTTCTTTCCCAGCTACTGGGAGAAGGCAAACCGGACTATTGCGATTAATAGGTTATACTATTATTATCTTGGCCGACATTAAACCTTTACTATCGGCTTATCCGACCCCGCCAGAAGTAGGATAATATTTTCCGAGTGTACCTATGACCTATGTATGCCTTTTTTCATGTTTCGTGGCCTAAGAATGAGGCATACAATGCCTCCTGTTACTATTATAGGAATGTCGGGTTTATAAAATACACCTCAGTACCTAATATTTTAAATGGTAAGATTATTATACCTACCTTATAGAAACTGCAGGATTTAATTAGATATCAGTTTGAAAATCATTATTACCTACATCTTTTATCAATCAGAAATGCATAATAGTTATAGTGTACCTAGATATAGGTATAAGTACATAGAAAGGAATCTTATGTTAACAATATAATTTTAAAACACTTTAAAAGAATATTACCTAAGCCTTACTCGCCAATTTTAATTAAAATTGTGTATTCACTTTGACTGAATCTCTGTGCAATTATTTAAATAAAACTTATAATAATAACAAAGTTGATTTAGGACGTCCATGTGCATTTTGAAACGAAAAATTGCAGCCCTTAAAAGGGCATTTTATCCAGTATACTTTATATAATTTACCGGTCTTCAAAATCTACCATTCGTTCGGTATTCGTCAATTGAATTTCGACGATATTTGTACATATTAATGTAAGTCTTCATTTATACTTCGTTACGCAAAACTTGCATTTGTATTCGCTACAAATTTCCCAAATATTATTAAAATATTCCATCACTATTTGTAATCGATGGTAAATGTCAGTGTTCTTTTGTCCATTTCTAAACGTCAGTTGTATTTAAATTTAGAACTGTCTTCTCCGCGCAGCTAGCTGTCAAGCCCGCCAGCGCGGCTTCGTTCTTAATTCAAGTCATCTTCAATTCTGGTGCCGTTGCAGACGGCTCGGCTGTTTATATAGGAATTCGAGGACCCACACAATCAAATCTACCCTCGATTTATTTAAAAAATTTGTCTCTTTGCATTGGCGTTTTATTTTATCTTCAAGTATATAGGATTCTGTATCTCTAATTGGATACATTGCATTGGGACCAAGGGGGTTCTAGCCCGGAGCTCTGCTACTTTCTAAAGGTGGTCAATCGCGCCTCGAGCGACGAGGCCGTCATTGGGTGTAAAGCTGAAAAGGTTAGTGTTTAGTAATCCGGAAGAAAGGGCTAGCGTCCTCCCTTGGCCTGGACAGCCACAAGCCTCAGCCACGGCTGAGAGGCATGTTTGATTCCACTCTTGTGAAACCCCTATGGGCGGATGCCGACTCGAACGTCGTGACAGAAAGAGCGAGGAGGAGGTTGGAGGAAAATAGGGGCTCTGGACCCAGAGTTTTTAGCTCTGGAAGTGGTCGAGCATGACCTGAGCAGGGCATTGGCTACCTATGAAGCCCGACCATCGGAGGGGTCCTTACCGGCGTCGCGCAGTCGGATTTGGACTAGATCGACATAACGTCGCTTGTGTCGTCGGCCACCGTAGCCTGAGACTCGGGGTCTTCTGGGTCGCTGGCGCTGCGCCTTCTTCACCGTTGACCTTGTTTCCGAGTTTGGCCGGCGCGGCGTCGCCTAACCGAAGAACTTCTTCGGACATGATGTAGCGAGAATTTCTACTTGGCAGTCTGCGCGAGAACCGCTCAGTGACGACGCCGCCGCACGCTCACCGGGAACTCCGTAGGGCGGTTTATTACCGAAGTAAAAAGAAAGCGCGTGTAAGGATTCGTCACGTACGTAAAAACGCAAATCACTGGCTAAGCCAATCACCTCAAATTTGAAAACAGAACTTGTTAATCTATAGTTATTTCCAATTATATTTATATTTATAAAATGTATTTGTATCTCATTCCATATAAAATATATTATGCCTACGTAATGCTCCTAATATAGGAGTATAGTTTTCTTTATTCTTAGCATTCCCATTCTAAATCAGATAATAGCATAATGGTCAAAGTATCTATAGATATTTTCGCATTTAGGAAGTCGAACCAATGAATCGCAAAAATAGTAGTTTGAGATAAAGTTACAATTTCTTAAGGTTTATGTCGAGTAATCCATGCCGCGTGCCCCCTAAACTAAATCTTATCTAATACCCTTTTAATAAATAATGTTTTGGCCGAGATAATATAATCAAATATGTATATCTAATCTAGCATAAACTAGCTGAGCCCTGCCGTTTCACCCGAATAATATGATTATTAAACTTCACCCCCTCAAGGGTTGAGTTTTTAAAAATCCTGCCTTGGTGCTTAAATCATGAAACGTGCTTTTATAAAATGACTAAAATCGAGCGTTCGCGGGCTTTTGTGATACACCGCCGAAACTGCTGTATGCACTTAGAAATTTGAAAATTGGTACACTTTTAAGCCTGCGAGCGCTCGATTTTAGTCATTTTATAAAAGCTAAAAGTTTCTCTGCGCATGTCGCCAACACTGATCGTTCTTACCTGTAATATTAATTTACTCTTCTCTAATATTAGTCAGTCTCCTTTCTCTAATATTAGTTAGCGGTTTGCCATTTATTAAAGACTAGCTTCCGCCCGCGACTTCGCCCGCGTGGATTTCGGACTTCAAAAATGATTCAAAATTTTAACTTATTATGTTATTCTGATATATTTTTTTTTATTTATTTATTTTCAAGAAAAATTACAAAGTTTTACGTACATTTTAAAACTCGCCAAACTTTTACGTTTGATGGCGAGACACGCTCATTTCCAACATTTAAATTTTTTTAACGTATTTTTATTTTTTAACAGTTATTAGTGCTCAGCGAAATTTAGGCTACAATTTATATTAATATATTATCTAATAAAATATTAAAACAACGTATTGACAATTCGGCCACACAACACAATAAGTTACCATGACAACACATTTTCAATAACGACAAGACAACAGCTGTCAGGTCGACTACTTTATAACCTTATAGTACAGTCAATCTGTAATGAAAAAATATGAAATGGGGAACAAATTACACGGGCAAATTTGACTTAATATATCGTTAGAGGGGCATGTAAATAGCAGAATGGGAGATTGGCGAAGTCTCATCTGTTGCTGATTTTGAGAAAATCCAAAAAAAAATTTTGAATTGCGTTTTTCTTCGAATCTATGAGTTTTAGGGAAAAGTTTATTTGAAAAAAAATGTAGAGGACATTGTGAACTACATTTTATGTCATTGAAGTGACTTCGTAAGACTTGAAATACAAAAAGTAGGTGGCGCTTTTTCCTAAAGAACGTACGGGGTCATTTAATTTACAAACATTTTACATCCTTCTAACTTTGCAAAATGTAAAAATTTATTCATTTATTTATTAAATTATTCAACTATTCGTTACAATAACATCAATATCAAAACAGTTAATTCACAGTATTGATCCAACAACGCTGTCATTTCTATGTCGGCAAGTTATAGCTTAAAAACGGTAAGTTGTAGAAAATATTTTTTAAACAAAAGTTGTTGCAAATTTGAAGAGAAACAACTTTCTCATTTACAATTTTCAAATAAAAAACCATTTTCTTAGCGAAAATGATGAAAAACCAATTTTTAGACGCATCAGCGCCACCTACTTTTTGTATTGTGGGGGTACGTAACGTCGTTTAAAAAAAAAATAATATCCTAAGTTGGAAAAATTTTGACATATGAGAGAAATTGCGTCATGTTATACTTACAGTACGCTCCCCTGCCGGGTGAGGGACCGTCCAACACCGGCGACCACGTGTCAGTGACTCGCTAATTATTATTAGGCTGAGTAATATTAAGGTCGAACTGTAATATTAATATTTAAGTTTTAATGCATATTTTAAGTTGTATTTCTTGTATTTTACTACAAACATACATTTTTTTAATAATACAAATACAAATCACAGATAATATGTAAAGTAATTTCTAAAAAATATCGAAAGTCGCAAAAAGAGTGGAGTCTAATGACGGGGAGGTGGTTAAGGCGGTACCAAACCTTAACTTGGAGGAGAAATGAATCTTGTTCATTTTATCGGACTGTTAGCGAGTAGCGACAGAGGCATACTCTTTATTACATCTTACTGGCGTCAAGTTAGACCTGCTTGACGAGACGGGCTTACCTCCTTCCGCAGGACTCCGCTTGATTATGCAGAACTTGTTACTTTATACTTAGATCTAGTAAAAACTTCGATAGCGCGATGTAGAATATTTTTTAAACAATCGATAATTTATTTGTCGGTGGTGGTGAATTATTATTATGTGTCAATCGACTTTAAATAAATAGTATTCTATGTACATTCAATTTGACTTAAATGTAAATTAAAGGGACATCCCTTTTATGTACTTTTTAGTAAATAAATATTTCGTACTAATATAATATGTGTAATATTATATTATCTCCAAAACCCACTCCTTAATTGGGAAGCGAAAACAATATGTACATATTTAAAATTTTGGTGGTTGTAAAAGTGTGAAAAAAAGAGAATTCTGTATAAAATATTAATTAAAAACTATTTTATACGGTAAAATAAACACGGACCAATTAAAAAATTTAAACAAGGTTTCTTATAACTCCATTATGGAGCGTAAGTTACGTAATACAATTTTTGAAGATTTTTTAGTAATACTTATATTTTTTCTATTTTATATAATCAATGATACTGAGTGACAATGATAGTGAGAACGGAGTCTATCTCCAGAAGGAAGCACGGCTTCGGTAGCCCACGGAGGAGGGACGAGGAAGGCAAGGCCTCTGTATAGCCTTTATGTGCGTGTATATGGGCGTCGGAGACATGACAATGGCTGCGACCGCTCTTTTGCCTATTTATACAAAGAAAAGCTACGAGCTGAAACCCCCTTCACCCGACCCAGGAACAAGTGAGGACGGACAATTCTTCGTGCGAGTCTTCACACGCAGAAGCATTCGATTCAATAAACCTATTTCTGCTTTATGTAGGTACCGGCATGGTTTGCGATTCAACATTCGAATAGTTTATACGTATAGACTACGCGAGTCTATTGGCATCAGGTAAAATGCGGGTAGAAGGAAGTTTTGTTGCGGTTTTTTACTTTTTTGCCACAAGATTACGAAGCTTTCATTACTGTTGTGGCTTATTTATATCGTTTAAGGTTCTTGGAAAATTAATCAAATGGGTTATGGAATCCTCTCTCTTGCAACATATTGAATGTTGTTATGCTCACGGTTATGAACAACCGAGACCGCGCCCAGACTCAAGTACCAACACTTGCCGCAAGAGGCCCCGGCTAAACAGCGAGCACACCCCCCGGGTAAACCTTCCACCAGCAAAAAAAATGTATAAAAAGATATTTAACCGCTACGCTGTCGGTCGTCTGATTCGCCAGAAGCAGCATATCATCTCGCTTGGCTTTTATACAAAACATACAAGCTTATCTGACAAAAAACACGCCATAGACTAGACTAAGAATTTCGGAATTCGGAATATTACGTTTCCTAATTACTAGACTACTACTAGTATTGTTTATGTTGAGACTTGGGACCCAATGAGCATTCGCTTTAGCCAGTAGTTGGCGTCACAGTTTAGACGCTCGGTTTTTTTATAGAATTACCAGTAATATATTTTGTCCCCTTTTACGCATGAGTGAGCATTATTTGTAAAAACGATTTCATTGGTCAACGGAACTCATCAGACCCCGCAGTACTGTAGCGCTTTGATTCGATATTAAAACATCTCGATTAAAAACGAACACGATTTTTTCGCACGAGATCACGTTATAGATTATAGAAGAAATATTTAATATAAACAATAAACAATATGACGCCAACGAAAGTTCCCAAGAAACCTCTGAAATCGATGGAAAAACCAAACGACAAGCCGATATCGAAAGTCAAGAAGATGAAAAAGAGAAATTACCAGAGCTTCTCCATATACTTATTCAAAGTGCTGAGACATGTCACGAAGGACGCCTTCGGCATCTCACGCAATTCCATGTTGATAATGAACAACTTTGTGAACGACATGTTGGAAAAGATCGCGGCTGAAGCGGGGACTTTGGTTGCTCACGGGAAGAAGAATACCCTATCCAGTCGGGAGATGCAGGCTGCAGTTCGTCTTCTCGTCCCCGGGGAACTGGGGAAACACACTGACTTGGAAGCCATGAAGGCCGTAGCACGGTATCATACGCATTCCCTGCCAGAGAAATGAGAAAAACAAAACGCTGAGAGCCTGTCTCAATTATTTTCTAAGTATTCCTTTATAATTTGTTTTTCGACTTTCATTGTTATTCATTTCTTAGATAAATACATTTATAAAAAAATATAATTCAGATTCTTATTCATATTACTCCTATGTAATGAAGATTGAGAATGGTAAACTACTTATGAAGAAGCTACTTATTCTACTTTACGTAGATGTAAAGATGATCATCAACATTTGATACGATTTTCGTCCCAGTGATAATAGAAAGCTGCACCTAGAGAATCGCTTGTCCTCTCATTTTAGAGTGCTACAACCGAAGATGTGCAAAAAAAATAAAGACTACCTAACTGGCGATGAGTCTAGTATCTGAAAACTACCTAATGAGTCGGCGATTCTAATCCTAGCTCATTGTTTGACCTTGTACCTAGAATAAAAAAATCGTAAAATCAATGAACCTCTATACAGTGCCATACAGTTGACATTGCTCCCTTGTATAAACAGAGATTGACAACCTTTTTCATGTCTCCAATTCCATTTTCATTACTAACTTAAATTTACACAACAATCAGTACATAATCTTCTTTTCTTATATCTAGAAAAAAAATATATAGAATACTATATTCTATATATTTTTTATACGAAAATACTAAGCATTAGTTTTTTCGTCTAACACCTATATAAAACTACTAGCTGCGCCCCGCGGTTTCACCCGCGTAACTTTCGATCCCGTGGGAATATCGGGATGAAAAATAGATGTTGGCTGATTCTCAGACCTACTCAATATGCTCACAAAATTTCATGAGAATCGGTCAAGCCGTTTCGGAGGAGTATGGCAACGAAAACTGTGACACGAGAATTTTATATATTAGATTTAATGTAATTATATGGTACCTATAAATACAAATATGTTTTATATATTTTTTTAATTATTGGTTTATATTATCATATTTAAAAAAAATGAAACAACAGTTAATTTATACTATTTATTAAGTTATCAACACAGTTAAAGTATTTATGAATTATTTTGGTAAGATACAAACATAGGTATAACTTAAATAAAAAAACAAATAACTTAAAAATCCTCTTTAATTAGACTTACATATTAAAGAACAACCATTTAAGTATTACATTAAAAAAAATATTTGTTTTTATTGCAGTTGACATATTACAACTCTGTTTTCCACATATATTTCGGGTGAACTTTGCGCACATAGATCTGGTCATACGATGTTTTTTTATACGTACAATGAATACATACTTTCCTTCAGCGATTCAAAACATGCCAGCGGATCGTTTTTACCTCTGCAGCGACTAGTCGGACCTCTTGATAGGTTTACAATATTTGAACTTGAAGATCTAATAGACTGGGATCTACTGGAATGGTAAAAGTCTCTGAGAAAAGTATCACCACTTTTCTCAAATTTCTCATCCGAGCGAAGACAAGAGTTTTACTCTCCTGGGTTGTAAAAGTCTCCTTAGATATTACAAGGGAATCATGATACATTGGAAGCTATTACCTCAGTTGGGCCATATTCTTTATATTTTGCTGCTGCTGCTTAACACCAGAGTAACAATTTAAAAAGTACATCACGTGACTAGCTCGCACACAATGTGTTCTTGTAAGAGGGCAAACGAGCAATAATAGCCATTGTCAGGATTACCGCATAGAGGTTATACAGATGTGTTGCCCTCCACCCTCCTCTCCCCTCCATGGACCACAGGCTACCCACACACCGCACAATACTCGATCGCACTGTGACTTTACTTACACGATGTAAGCGAGAGGTACCTCCGCGGTCGTGCCGGCCCAATTCGCCTACACGCATACAGCGTGGCACTACGGCTTGCAAAAGTTATGTAAATGATAAATTGTCTCGCTAGTGCCACCGGTGCGGCGCCCCTGCGCGCAGCTGTAGGGCAGATGTTCGTAACGGTTGGCGGCACGTGGCACTAGTGTTGTACCCCGCTCCCCTCACTCGCCTCTGAACTCGCTGCTCCGACTAGTTTACTGGACTCGGGGGTCACCTGGGACAACCCGATTGACTACATGATGATACTACCCTATATCTTTGTTAAAGCTGGTGCTATCAAATTACTTAGTTTTATTCTTGGCAGGATACCTAGATCTATAAAATGAACACATTTAATTCTGCAAGCTAACAAATAGGTACATAGAATACCTATATCTAGAAGTTGAAGCTCACAATTCAATGTTTAATTATGCTACAAATACATTTAAATAAGGTACTTTATTTATACAGTATGTCTTTTATAGCTATTAAATAATCATGCATGCTGGCCAATTTAAAAGATTAGTAGCTAGGGGTACGTGTTAAAATTGAAATATGGTATTTCGCGCAATACTCAAATAATTTAGAGCTGATGGGTTTTAGCAGTTTATAAATCGTTCCTCATCATCATTGTAGCGTTTGTCTCCACTACTTTACTTACGTCGATTTGATCCCATCCCGCTTAAATTGTAATTCTGTAAGATTGTATGTATGTTTGTTAATTTACTAATAAGTTTCAAATGAAGTTCGATATACATAGGTTACAATCTGGAATAACAAATGAAATCTTTTTATTCAGAAGATATACTTAATGATTCCCTTGGGATAAATTTTGAATTTGCGGAAAAATCCGCAAGACAATGGAAAATGATATTATGAATAAAAATATGCGAATGCTTTTCTAGTTCAAAATATAGATAATATGAGCCCAGTTCTTGGCTGAATCAGGAGATGACCAAAAGAGCAACATTCAAATATTTCATAATGTTCAAACTTAAAAAAGGGTTTTATTCGAACTTCCATTGAGCAAGTAAAATGTTCAATTGAATTTGTCCAACGGAACTCCATGTAAACGTACAAAAAAATACCATTCTTCCGCCGCTTCCATTATTAAATAATTGCACAACACTCAAAGCTTATATCCAAATTAGTCGAAAATAAACTTTAACATGGTACAATAAAGTGCTTAAATAAACTTCAGCGACAAATAGTCGTACATAAGACCTTTTATAATAAAATACAATAGCCCCATATTTGTAAATAATAAAAAGACCACTTTATCTATAAGCAGTAGAGTTTAAATTTGACAGCTTTAAACATTTTTGAAATTGGAATTCGAATAGCGCGTGCTAACAGGGGTGCGCTCGCGCCATTTCCGACCCTAGTGTTATTTTTTTAAGGGATCCATCAGTTGACGGTTATACTCTGTGACGCGAACACGCCAAGGACTTTATTTAAATAAAATACAAATAGTGTTAAATATTAGGTATAGTGTTAAAACTAGGCATGTATGTACATTAAAGTATAAAAAAGTCAGAAATGATTTGAAACAACGTGCAAAACTCAAGAAAACCATCAGACCTAATCGGTTCCGCTCAGGAAGGCACCCTTCCACAGCCCACAGGAGTCATGTACTAGCACTTAGGTTAAACAAGCGAACAGCATCCGGGGAAAATATACGCTTAAAATGGAGTCTCCAAAAATTGTGTACAAATATTATTCTAACCCAGCCTTCTGTGCTCAAAGTGAAGTAGTTTTTCAAAAATCGTGTATGACGAAGATAGTTTCACCAAACAGAAGAATGTCGCCGTTAGGCGCGAATTCTCCAAGAAAATTTGAAAATAGAATTGTAAGAACGGATATATCAGATAATCCTTTAAGGATGTCACCAGCGGGGCGAAGAGACGAGCCACCCGAACTACCACCAAAGCCAGCGAAATATCAGAGACAGTTCCAGAGACAATCTTCAATGATATGCAAGCCAACTCGTACTATTGTGAGGTGTAGAACGAGGAGTGAGGACCTGGAAATGGCTCAGTTTAGACAAAAACGACAAACCAGATACGATAGAAATGCCGAAAGTGACGACGGATTAGAAGATTCTAGAAGACACAGATATGAAGTAATAGACTACGACGACGATATTGATTATTCACCAACAAAGAAAAGAATTATTGAAGCTGACGAGAGCGAAGTAGAAGAATACAATGTAGACGGACCGGACGAAAACGAAATGAAGGAAATACCTACTGAGATCGTCAAAACAGTTAATGGTAAAGTACATAGATATGCAATAGTTCCATCGGACGACGAAGACAAAAGGGTAACTTTCACTTCTCCGACGATGTCTAAAAAGAATTTAATAGCCACTCAGAAACTGCACGAATTGCTGTCCACTCCAAGAAAATTAAAAAGCTACGCAAGTCAGCCGTCTGTACGAATAACGCCGAACAAACAAGAAAGTCCAAGGTACCCTGATACTACAATGAAAATCATTTCAAGCACGCCAACCCATGTGACTCCTTCCAAATCTTGTGCCAATCTATCCATGATGAGAAGTACCACATCGCCGATTTCACCTAAAGCGCAGCAGAAGTTGAATTATGGACTACCTGAAATGGAGAGAGATGTGTTTGTAACCAGCCCCAGAGATAGGAGGGATAGGAGTTTTGAAATGGACAGCAGAGATGTAAGTGGGGAAAGGAGTTTTAAGAAGAAGAACGGGAGACAGGATAAGAATACAGCTGTTATAATGCCAAGGTAGGAACCGATTTTTATATTCGTACCGACTACATCTAAGTTATTTTCATGGCCAATCACGTCATTCTGCTTTCTTAAAATAACTACGGCTCTTGATTGCCTGAGTGGATTTTATTAAGAGGTAGTGCCAATGCTCCATTGTAACTGATGATGCCGGCACTACCGAGGAGTCTATTTATCACTCGGTAATACGCGCACGAGCGGTATGTGGGAGTTTGTATAGCTCGCAATGGGAATGGGATGGAGTGCAATCATTCTGCAGAGACGCAGGTTACGCATATTATGCTTAACAGCGTCGATAGTTTAGGCATTCTGAACGAATATTTAAGATGATAATACAAAAAATTCAGGTCGTACAAACAAACATTAATATTTATTGCTATTTTTAAAATTCAGGCAATCAAAAATTGAGTAATGTGTTGAATGATTTAGTAAGAGGTAGTGCCACGCTGCATGTATGCGTGCTGCCGAATTGGGCCGGCACGATTGAGGAGGTACCTCTCGCTTACACGACAACGGCGTAAAGTGCCAGCTGTGCTGTCGCATTTCATGCTGTGGCCCATGGAGGGTGGAGGGCAGCGCGTCCGTATAACATCTATGCGGATGTCTATGGGCGTCGGTAGTCATCAGAATCATAGATACAGAAACATGATTTAAAATATCGCAAAAATTTTGAATAATTCATGACTTGATCCTTTGTTCTTATTCTATCGAGTGCGCCATTTCATGGCCTTTTATCTACCTCTCCCAATGTAACAACTAATTTCCACGTTCAGGGTCGCGCCGCAGTCACCATCGGTCTACTCGGAAGACACCTACAAGTCCATCTCAAGCCTGAAGACCAACGGAGGGACGGCAGCGTCCCTGACTATCGCGGCACTGATGCTCACTCTCTGTGGCGGTCTCACATCGGGACTCAGCTTCTACATGATGTATACTGTACGTATTAATAATTTAGATTAATCTTTAACTATTTATGGCCTTGGCAGTGGCGTAAATAAGTACACGGTTGGATGCCCTGGAAATAAAAATGGGGCTGTTCCCACTCCTACTAAGTATAAAGAAACTTCACTAATGTACGTTGTTCCCCTCACGGCTGGGGTCACATAGCATTATGCCGGCTTGTCGATGTGTTTTTACACCACTGGCCCATGGCCAATATCGGCGGTAAACCACGAAGGAAGAATATAATTTGCTAGCTGTAGCGATCCAAATAGAGCCTAATTGTAATGTCTACTGGATCTAAGGTGTGGCGGCTTCGCTGTGTTCATCTGGCACTATAATTGGCCGTGCATTATGTAACTTAACATAATATATTAATATAACTATGTGATTAGCATATTCACTGTGGGTATTAATGGCTAAGTTTACGCGCATTTAGCACTACTATTCTTAAACCGACATACAACTATAACTTAGTAAGAGGTAGTGCCACGCTGCATGCTTGCATGCAGCCGAATTGGGCCGGCACGACCGGGGAGGTACCTCTCGCTTACACGAGACCGGCGTGAAGTGACAGCTGTGCTGTCGCGTTTCGTGCGGTGTGTAAGTAGCCGGTGGTCCACGGAGGTGGGAGGAGAAAGGGGGGCAGCGCATCTGTAGTCTATGCAGATGTCTATGGGCGTGGGTAGTCATGAAAATGGCTACAACTGCTCTTTTGCCCTCCTATACCATAAAAAAAAAAAACTAGCATATTACGGGGATTATACAATATTGTATAAAGATTCTAAGCATTACAACTCATCAAGTCAGTAGATCAAACTTACCTCAATTCTAGGACTACGGATCTCAAACACAAACTTTAACTAATTAAACAAAAAATAAAATAATTAAATTAATAAATAAAAAATTATGTTTACAATAAAGGTATAAGGGTTATCACGTTCAATCCTCCTCTTTGTACGGAACCATCGGTGCGCAAGTTCTGCGTCGTTTTTATATTTTCCTACTCGTGGATTTTGTGTGAGAACAATTCTAATTCTTTATAAATTTAAGTACCTACTTATTGAGTGATAGGCGTTAGTAGAGACAAATTTCTAAAAGTAGTAATATGTGATAATTTTTTACTTAATGAGAATCATGATCCCTCAATAATTTGAGAATTTTTATCTTTCTCTTCTGTAGATAAGGCAGGAATAAACATGTGTTACACCACATGCTGAGATATATGCCTAAGAGTATTGTAGGTACATTAAAACGTAAACTAAACATTTTATAAGCGTAAATATTATGCTTATTACATTGACATGATGTTCATTGCCCTTAATTCCTTAGCTACATTACTCTACACCTGTCCGGTCTACTAGTTACTACAGGTGTGTGAACATGGCCAGGTGATTTTAATTTTAACACGCTCATTGCTATTTGTGTGAATTAATAAAAACAAGGAAAATATTTGGGTTTTTTTAAAGAGTTGGCGAAATCTCCATAGACACTGAAATAGACATATCTTGGTGTAAATGAGATTAAACTTGGGCACTGTTATTATTTAGGTACACATGAATAAATAAAATACAAACATTAAGATTAGCCGAAGATCGAAGCCAGTGGCGTGCTATGGGAGAGGCCGCCGTCCAACAGTGGACTGCTGATGATGATGATACATTAAGAAAATTTGCCGATTTGTTACTTACGTTTGTTTCAGCGGTTATAAACACTACGTCGATTCCAAACCTACCCAGATTTTAAATGGACTTTACGGGTTAAAGGTTTTTACAATCTATACATATAATAAATCGTTTTTTTTTTTTTTTTGAGGGGCAAGAGGGCAAACGAGCAGCCGGAGCCATTTTCATGACAACCGACGCCCACAAACATCCGCATAGAGGCTATACAGATGCGCTGTCCTCCTTTCTCCTCCCACCTCCATGGGCCACCGGCTACTTACACACCACACGAAACGCGACAGCACAGCTGTCACTTTACGCCGGCATCGTGTAAGCGAGAGATACCTCCCCGGTCGTGCCGGCCCAATTCGACTGCATGCAAGCATGCAGTGTGGCACTGCCTCTTACCAACCAAATCTGTAGAAGGGTCAATTCTGTACATTGAAAATATTGAAAAAATAAATAGCAGGGCATAAAAAAATTTTTGTCTGTCTGTGTGTCTGTCTGTCTGTATGTTCAGGCATCACGTGAAAACTAACGATTCGATTTCGATGAAACTTGGTATAATTATACCTTATTATCCTGGGCATAAAATGGGATACTTTTTATCCTGGAAAAATACGTAGAAAAAAAAATCCATGCATGCGAAGACCGACATCCGCGCCGACGGAGTCGCGGGCGGAAGCTAGTTATCAATAAAATTTAAAGAAAACCTTCCTTTATTCTTCATTTATTAATGTATCAATAATGTTACAGATCGGGAGACGCTATTACCTGGACTTCGGCGTGCTGGCCGGGTTCACGTGCTTCCTCCTCGGCCTCCTCGGACTGAGGTCTAGAAGGAACCAGCTTCTACCGAACAGAAACTACATATCTGGTAAAAGATGTTTTATTTTGTACCAGTTTGATGTAAGGTCAACAGGAGTGTTTGATAAAACTTCTGAATTGAATAAATTTGCTTCAATTCAGAGACGAACAATTGCGAAACACAAATTGTGAACAATTGCGGTTTAGTGTGGGTTAAATGATCGGTGTGAATGTTTATGTACCTATAGTTTAGTGGTTGACAAAGTCAAAAGTGACCCCTCCAATTTAAGTCTCTAAACTTAGGATTCCACCTCCAGTCTAGGTACTCAATGTCGCTCACAACTTATCTATACATATAATAAATCTGTAGAAGGGTCAATTCTGTACATTGAAAATATTGAAAAAATAATTAGCAGGGGGTGTTACTGGATCGATACCAAACCCAAATATGCGATTAAAAAAATTTTTGTCTGTCTGTCTGTCTGTCTGTCTGTCTGTCTGTATGTTCAGGCATCACGTGAAAACTAACGGTTCGATTTCGATGAAACTTATTATAATTATACCTTATTATCCTGGGTATAAAATGGGATACTTTTTATCCTGGAAAAATACGTAGAAAAAAATAAATCCATCCACGCGAAGACCGACATCCGCGCGGACGGAGTCGCGGAACTAACGGTTTGATTTCGATGAAACTTGATAAAATTATACCTTATTATCCTGTGCATAAAATGGGATACTTTTTATCCTGGAAAAATACGTTGAAAAAAAATAAATCCATCCACGCGAAGACCGACATCCGCGCGGACGGAGTCGCGGAACTAACGGTTCGATTTCGATGAAACTTGGTAAAATTATACCTTATTATCCTGGGCATAAAATGGGATACTTTTTATCCTGGAAAAATACGTAGAAAAAAAATAAATCCATCCACGCGAAGACCAACATCCGCGCGGACTGAGTCGCGGGCGGAAGCTAGTTATTAAAATAAGTATGTCCTTAAATCAATTAAGTTATTTTAATGAGGACAAATTCGTCCGCCAGTTGGCAAGTGCAGTTGGTATATCATTCAGACAGGGCTCACTTAATATTCTCACTGACTCATAACTCACTCAGTTTCCTTCCTTCCTTCCTTCCAGGAAATCCTTGGCAATTTAATAGATTATGCCACAACTTTTATGCCTTCTATGCGGGCAGTTGCATGCATGTTTATGATGCACAGTTTTTAACCGCAGTTTATACGTCCGCCCGCACCCGCGCATTTATTTTACTACTTAAGTATATAAATACAATATTAATTTAAAAATATTTTCTACTAATTTTCCTACTTCTATTTTATGTAGGTACTTATATTATTTACTTTCTTCTGTTTTTGAATGGGATTCATTCCAAGTCAATTATACTATAATAGAGTACCGAGTTTAACGCTCTTATTCTTTTTGGGGACAAACGAGAAATCGAAGCGTTTTCTGGTGACTAACGACGCTCATCAACTCTGCACAGAGTATGTGGACGGGTTGCTCTCCCTCCACCTTTCCCTCCCCTGATCCATCTACACCTAATTACAGCACGATACGCGCCAGCATATCGTATGAATAAGAGGTACCTACTTTCCCGGTCGAGTGGCCTAATTCAGATGCAATGCAGCATCTACACTATCTTCTGTTTTACCACAATAGATAATTTCGTACGTACTCGGAGGTTTGCAGGCACGCAATATGTAATCCTTATGTAATCATAAACTTCATAAGCCAGCAACTTTTTGAACCAATAAATAAAATAAATACCGTTATAACTTTACAACGTTTATTATTTTTTATTTATATATAGGTACATTACTATCAGACTTTTCTTTTGATATCACCTCACCTTAGTTATCAATTGTCTAATTTAACACCTAACTGTAATTAGCATTATTCAATACAATTCAAAAACAGATTCGATTCTAAGTATCTACTGTAAATTAACAAACAATATTTTTTTTACGCATTAGAATTATTTTCTTTTTATATAATTATGATATTTTTTTAATAAGTAGGTATATAACAATCTATATAAAACGTATAAAATAAATAAAAATAAAATCATTACACTATTAGTAAGTTATTGCTACTTGTTCCAGGTTACATCGTTCTTTCCACGTTCTCTCTTCTCAGCGCCTTCGGTCTACTGGTTCTCCTGTCGGTGGAGCCGCAGCCTGGTACTCCCATGAACGATATCACCTCCGGAGCGGTATGCGCCATCAGTGTCCTCTCCCTGGGCCTGGCAACACTTGGCATCTTGGCGTCCTACTGTTGCGCCAGGGATCCGCCAGACAACAGAGTGGGCACCGCTAGATGGTATTAAAGGGCAGATTATAGAACCATCGCGTTGACACATGCTGCGTTCCAAAATTCACAGGAGTACTGCTTGGTACTTTCACAGTCAAATTAGCCGGGCCAGATCGTATCGTAAAATATTTTTACTGGTCCGTGATTCAGCGATTTTTGGAACACAGTTAAATCGATATGTACCTTCAGCATCAAGAGAGTCTGAATAGATCTGGATTCAGTCAGAGCCAGGCTGCTTGATTATTAGTCTGAAAGTCTGGCTTTCAAAATTTATATGTATATTGTACACAGTGCGTTGAAAAAGTCATTCCAAGCAAAAAAAATTAGAATTTTTCATTGGAAATCTGAAATATATTTTCTAATTCAATGTAGATTCAAGCCCTAGACGTGGCGCGGAGTCTATTGGCAAATTACATAGACATAAAGCTGATTAAACAAATGACTATATTTATACTGTAAACAGTGAAATCTTTCTGAATAATGGCTACTAAGATTAGTGCTATTTTCAGAATAATTTTAATCACTTGCCCTATCCTTTAATCTTGTCTTATCCTTATACCTTTAATCCTCTCATTAACCATTAGATCTAAGATATAAATGATATAATTATTTATATACTTACTTACACATGTATTCTAACATATAAGTATTAAGTATCTACCTAGGTATTTAATAGCACTGCTATATCGCATGTGCACTAAGTTAAGAAACTGAAGGTAAAAAAGATTGATATGGAAAAATTATGTTTGTTACTAGCATTGACTCGAGGGCAACGGAAAAAATAAGTACTTAGTTAAGTATAAAAGTCTATGTATCTGTGTAGAAATATTGTCCGACGAAATGCCCCAAGTAAAATGGTGTCTCGGATCAGAAGATAATTTATTCTTGCCTTGCTTATCTTATGCTTTTAACTACTACTGTTGAGCTGAGGCTACAGTGCAGTGGCACCATCTTATTTAAAGCATTTCGACGAACATGCGAGTTATTTTTATGGTTAACAAATGTTCATTAACTAAATGTTAAATAATGAAATGGTGTGTATTTAGTCTTGTACAGTATATATCATACGAGTGATCATGTGTTACATATTTACTATCATGTATAGACTGACATATTAATTATTAAGGTTAATAAATTATTTAATAAATGTAACCAAATATAAATTATTTAAAAAGTAATAGTTTTAAGTTGCTAAAACTTCAGTTTTGATCGAATATTTTTCAGAATATAATTTCTAATCATCTGTATTTTATTTTATTTATTTAATATAAATTTAGAACATGATGTCCTTAATTTATACTAATATAGCTAGTTTCCTTTATGCCTACATAATCTATAGGTACTATTTAACGACATCCTAATGTAATATTAAGGTATAGGTACAATACTTTTTAACTTTTAATAAATCTATACTTTTATAGTTTTTCAACATTCATTATTATTATTGTTACGTGTAGGTTACAACTTGTGATAATTAAGAGTTTGTTAATGAATATAAATAAATGTTTTATACCTATATATAATTTTTATTATTAATTCATGTCAATAAGGTTTTAAAAGAGCGCAAAAAGAAAGACACTCTTGAGATTTGGTAGGTACTACAGAGAATGACTGCCGTACAAGTCTACAGACTGTGGGCTCCTAAGTAGCCATTAGTTATTGTAACCATCACCCAAGTCGATATACATTTTTAACCTGTTAATGCGGATAGGCAATGGCTGTGCAGAGTAGTATGAGGTAGTGCCACGCTACATTACGATATGGCCGTTACGATACGAGAGGGGAGGTAATTCTTACTTACACGATACTGGCAACTATACGTCTATACTAAGTATTAACACAATATTTCAGTCAACATATTCATTAACCTTTAGATTAGATCTTTGGTATAAATTTTGCCAATTCAGTCATGGTTCGGTCGCTCCGAGATTTGCGGTACGTCTTGAGCGGAAGTGTGATTGGGCTTGGGTAAGTGCGGCATCGAGTTAGGATGTTAATACTAGCGCATTCAAAAATCGTATAATTTACCTTCCAGGTCTTCTAAAAGAGTTGTTAAACATATCGGCAGAATCTGTGAGAGATTAATTTACCTTCCTTCGGGAACACGTGCATTCTGGTTCCTTGCCAAGGCTGTCTAAGGAAATTTCAGTCTGCCATCCCCCTGCTCTGCGAGGAAACGATGACTCGCAACATGAGGTAAAAGAGAAGGCTGATCTTCTAGTCTATCTTTTAGCGTTCAACACGACTCTGGATGATGAAGGGATCTCACCTCCTACTATCTCGCAGTGTAACCCTCTGCCGAATATTAAGTTCTGGCAGAGCGCCGATAAATAAGCATTTTTGTGCCTTGACACACATAAGTCTGGGAAATACGAGGATAGACGCTTTAGCAGTACACAGGCCGCGTGAGTATATCACGGAAGTACGTCAACGAGCATCAGAACAAACTTAATATGTCTGAGTTCGAGTCTTTGTTAACTAAAGTCAACAAAGACTTGAACTCTGACATAAGTTTGTTGGAGACAAGTCTTTGGCAGTTGATAATCTTTTTTCTATTATTTTGAATACAATATCCTGCTACTTTCGGTATTTACATCACAAAGTGGGGTAAATGCTATATTGTTAGCAACACCACAGGCAATGCTGCCAATTTAGAAGTCAGGGGCAACTTGCAGTATTTCACATGTTGTTTAAATAATTACAAATATGAAAATATTTTTTAAAGTATATTTTCTGGATTAAAAGACTATTTTAAAGAAAACAAATAGTAAAAAATAAATTATAATCCGTTTTTTAATTTGAGAGACTAAATTGACAGGAGCGATGTTCGAAAAAACTATTATTGTTTTTTATAATTTATCTACACAGAACTTAGATTACTAAATGATCTAAGACACAGAAACATGAATGTGTTCTATAAAGCGAATTAATACAATATCATAATGGTAAATAGCTTTATACATTAAAAAACCGTAAAACGCATGTTTTATTATGTATTTATTAGTAACTCCAAAACCATTTAACTTACTTTAATTTTAATTTAAACATAATTTCCTGCGACATATCATTAACAAAATGGCGTCCAGTGTGATTCGTAATAAATTTATAGTTGTAAATCTATGGTTGCAGTACAAGAAAATTTTATTAATTTTTCAAAAATCGACAATAATTTACGTTTTATTGAAATCGATATAATAGGTCAGCAGCTAATCTATAGTGCCACAAACTTAGGTATCTGACCCGGTGACAACTGACAGCTGAATAAAAAATCCGATTTTTAGAGTAAAAATAATGTGTGATGCAGGGACTAGGTAATTAAAATTATGCTATCGCAACACAAAAATCATGATAATTATAATTTTAATAGTTATTTAGAAATAAAAGAAGGTAGTATTATATTTTAATGTTGTAATTGTGGTCGTGTAAAAAATCAAATTTACAAACAATCAACAATTTTACTTTATTATTTTATTTTTATTTATTTTATTTTATTTTATTTAAAAGGTACATTAACAGACAACAGATTAC
>LUGF01059898.1:1067748-1078249 GCA_001625245.1 Calycopis cecrops
TGGATCCAAATCTGCCAAAATGGCAGAAATCTGCCACAAATGGTCACACTGATTGTTAGCAACACCACAGGCAATGCTGCCAATTTAGAAGTCAGGGGCAACTTGCAGTATTTCATAAGTTGTTTAAATAATTACAAATATGAAAATATTTTTTAAAGTATATTTTCTGGATTAAAAGACTATTTTAAAGAAAACAAATAGTAAAAAATAAATTATAATCCGTTTTTTAATTTCAGAGACTAAATTGACAGGAGCGATGTTCGAAAAAACTATTATTGTTTTTTATAATTTATCTACACAGAAACATGAATGTGTTCTATAAAGCGAATTAATACAATATCATAATGGTAAATAGGTTTATACATTAAAAAACCGTAAAACGCATGTTTTATAATAATAATAATAATAATATTTGTGGACCTTTCACACCACGCTAGTCTATTATGTATTTATTAGTAACTCCAAAACCATTTAACTTACTTTAATTTTAATTTAAACATAATTTCCTGCGACATATCATTAACAAAATGGCGTCCAGTGTGATTCGTAATAAATTTAAAGTTGTAAATCTATGGTTGCAGTACAAGAAATTTTTTATTAATTTTTCAAAAATCGACAATAATTTACGTTTTATTGAAATCGATATAATAGGTCAGCAGCTAATCTATAGTGCCACAAACTTATCTGACCCGGTGACAGCTGAATAAAAAATCCGATTTTTAGAGTAAAACCCCTTCCACACGATACAATTTTACGCCCAATTTGATTGCCGATTGAATTGGGTTCCAATCTGATCGTCCATCCACACGTACACAACTAAATCGCCAATTTTAGTTTTCTTTTGCCATCTCTGCTCAACGGACTTGTTTGTGGCTGATGTGTGTGTGGAAGATGGCTCTTACCAAGAAGCAAAAATTTGGATTGATCTTGGCTCTAACTACAAATGTAGATAAAAAAAAGAAAAAAAAGAATATGGACTAAACCATGGTTGTTAAAAAGAAAGCAACTGAGTCATATTAATATAGTTAGCTGGACAGTGACGATTTTAGAAATTTCATGAGGATGGATCATGACTCCTTTCATGAATTATATTGCTATATAGCTAATGTCTAATATTCAGACACGTCTCAAAACACACAAACAAAATAGGCAGATACAAGGCAAGACAAGACAAGTCAACGCAACCCGCTCTCAAGCCGTTTGCACGGCGACTACGTCAAAAAATTGGCCAATTAGCGTCCACACCATCCAATTTGATTGGGCAATCTCAAATCGGGCGATATCGACCACCCAATGGCCTTCAATTTCATATTTCAGTCCACATGACCCAATTCGATTGTCAATCTAATCAAATTGGGCGTAAAATTGTGTCGTGTGGAAGGGGTTTAAAGTAAAAATAATGTGTGATGCAGGGACTAGGTAATTAAAATTATGCTATCGCAACACTAAAATCATGATAATTATAATTTTAATAGTTATTTAGAAATAAAAGAAGGTAGTATTATATTTTAATGTTGTAATTATGGTCGTGTAAAAATCAAATTTACAAACAATCAACAATTTTACTTTATTATTTTATTAATGGAGCTTGGAGACGTTTCTCTTCTTGCATAAAAAAAATATTTTAAAACTATGTTTGTCTCATCCCTTTAGGGTAATTGAGTTTGTGCGTCGCTCAACTAATAAAACTGGCAACAGATTGTCATTTCACTTATATCATTTAGTAATAATTTCAAAATGACGGCTTAGTTCCAGTGTTTATCTGACCCGGTGGTTAGATAAGTTTGTGGCACTGTATAGGTCCTTTCTCTGGTTTCCTCTGTCTACGTTTCTCTGTCTACGTTATCTGTCTACGCGTTAAAGTGTATTCGCTGTCTAAAGTGTATTTTTAGACATTGGCATTTCTGACAGGAATTTATTCAATTTGTCGTGTATAATCTGTGATTGAGTAATGAAATTGACAATTGAATTGACAGTCTGCCATCACATTCAATGGCATATTTTTAATGTTGTGTTTATTTGATAACATTGGAAATCGAATTTATTATTTTTTGTAAGAGAACAATGTATGTTTGATGAATGTGACAAAAAGAAACGAACCCACCGCGTAGCGATTGCATATCTTGATTTAATTATGCATTGTACAGTTTAATTGTGTAGTGAATTAAATAATCTGTAAGTCCTTTGTTTTAATTTTTATTCTATGATATTTTTATACCATCTCATGTATTTTTTAACCTAGTTACAAGCATATTAAACTGAAAAATTTCTTATCATCATTGATACCATCGCAGTTTACGAAAAGTCTAACTCGAAATACACAGGTAAATACTGTGGCTGAGGGCGTCTAAAAGGCAGGGAACCCCCTGAGTACCAGGATTTCCCGTTTCCCTGCGAAATTTTCAGAAACTCATATCTGTAATACATAGAGTATATTTCACTCAGTCTGAAGATATATGGCATTGATACATTCTTATGTCCTTAACAGTAAACAGAAAAGTTACAATTTTTAAACAATGCTTAGACTATTAAATCATTTATTGCTTTGTTAGACGATTTACAAGTCTAAATGTCTTTGTATCATTTTTTCAATAACTGATATGATAATACAAGTACTATACAAAAACTTTCATGGATTGTTCACTTCTGAAAGATACTATGAGTTATGACTCATCCATAAAATAAGTATTTAACTGTAGTAATAAATAATCAAATTTTATATACCTACTTAGATGATACTTTCTAATTATCTGTGAAAATAAGATACAGATAGTTTATGGTCATATTAGATAATATTTCTTTGGCATATTCTTCCTGACATCTTAATACTGCTCATTTAAACACAATATCATCCAAGTCTACATAGAAAATTACTGAACATTAATATCGTATTAATCACAATTTTTATGTCAATAACTTCTTAGGATTAACCAACTTATGAAATTTTGATTTACGAGGTTACAGCTAGGTCTCATACTAACTTTGTGTTTTAATGTACTTTATTCTTTATATGCAATTACATAGACCATAACAGTGTAACACCTTAGTCAGCAATTTAGCATATAATTATGAAAGCAACATTGTATTCAAGTACACTAGTTTCATATTACATGTCCCAGGAAGCTGGAGTGTAAACATTTTTATCAGTGTTTATTGTAATAGCTTAATCACAATAACAAATGACCAGGACTTCATACTGTTACTTCTTTGTGTAATTCTAACCTCACATAAGGTTTGTTGTTTGTTGCAATGAAAATAATCAAAGTAAAAAAAGATAGCAATAAAGTCACACAGGTAAATGTTTTTTGAATAATTAAGTGTTACTTTGTTTAATACATTGTTTATTTGAGGTAGTAAATTATAACATCATAAGTATTTACCGTTTTAACAATACAAATTCACTCATTCTCATGATTTTTTCATGCTTTTGATCTTGTCAAAGTAGTTACAAAACATTACATTGTTTTTTATTTTCTTATTATGGTCCCAAAATCCACCACAAAACTGTGGATGAAGTAATTCTTTAAATTAAATTGCATGTTTCAATGTGAAAAACAAAAAAAGGAGTCATTCTTTTTTTTTGGTACAAAACTAATTAATGTGTTAGTCCTAATAGTAATTTAGATCTGTAGTAACAAATATCCATAATTTATCCAAATTTTCAGATTCTATTCCGTAACAAAACTTAAATTACACACTGGCTTCTATCACAAATACTTAACACAATATGTTAATTTTAAACAATCATACATTAATAGAAGATTAGGAGTAATAAGTAATAGCTATTATTTTCAACATATTGTTGCAGTTGAAAAATGGCTGATTATCACATAAGAGAGGCTGCGGAGACACTTCTGAGCAGTGTGTCTAGCCCACCACACAGAACTCTAAGTAAGTATTTTTAATACATTGTCAGCGGCTAATACAAGCAATCCTCCTAGCAAAGGTTACAAGTTCCTTTCCTGGAGGTATAAGATGTATAGGTGAGGTGATTACTTGGAGGGTACAGTGCCCTTAGATGGCTACGTGTCAACTGTGGCAAGGGTCATTCCTCAGCTAGGTACATCTAACAGCATTCTACTGAAGCATGGATGGTAACTTCTACAATAAATGGTAGGACAGACGGAAGGCAGACTCGAGGGGTCAAGAGCTGGGCGAGTTTCTGGCACAATATAACCTGAACATTCTCAATTTTAGGAATTATCTGTGTGTCTTGTTGGCGATCATTTATAAATAAGATAAAATTGTATATTATATTTTTGAGATTGTGTTTTTAGTAAATAATGTTGCTGAATCAATGAATCCTTATAAGCCTTAAGTTTACGAGAATATTACATATTACAATATTACTACCTTAACGGTTTTTGACATGCTTTATTAAATAAGCTGTTAATCGCGGCTTCGCTCGCGTGATGTTTCTCCATAACAAGGAGCCAATGACACTCTTCAGTCATTCAACAATCTCCATACTAAATATCTCATCGACCCGTTGATCGAAACAAAGAAACACACTTTCGCTTTTATAATATTAATATGGATGATTATTTCATATTATCAAATATAATCATATTACGTACTTGCTACTGTATTCCCTAAGCCAAGGGGTGGGATCCTGGAGGCCTTTACCATAGATTTACACAATACAAGGTTGATAAAAACGAGAAGCATTAAATGAAGCTACATATTTAGTGTATAATTTCCAGGCTACACAAGTATAAACAGATCATTCGGTGCAATAGTTTAGCCACAGGAAGTTTTTAAAGATTTTTCTCACTTCGTACACGTTGTATCGCAGCTGATCGCCGACTATGGCCGGAAGAATATTATGAATATTCAAATCCGTGCTCGCTGTAGCCGCCCAGTACAGAGAGTGATAATATTTTTTCGCTATTAACTTGTTTGAAAAAAGTACTTAAAGTATATGTGGTAATGTAATACCTCTCCCTTGTATCAACCTTGTAGACTTTTTTTGTAGTTGCTCTTGAGCAAAATGCATTGATTGTTAAAGTATTTTATTTATATTGCTTCGTCGAGTCGAATTATCAGCAAGGATGAGAATTTATAAGAAAATTAAGAAATATGAAAGTCGCGAAAACTTAGAAATATCTAAAACCATTAATTATGGATTTATAGGGAGCACTTTAGAGGAACTAAGACTAGTGACTTTTTAGTCTAAAGTCATTTTTCATTTAAATCTTTTTACTAATGATGTATAGTATACTAGCTACGGCCCGTGGAAAATAGAAAATTACACCGTGGCATTCCATAGGATTTTTTTTGTGGATAAAAACTATTGTATGTGTAAATTCAAGTTACCCTCTATTTGTGTGCCAAATTTCATGAAAAACGATTCAGCAGTTTTTGCGTGAAGGAGTAACAAACATACAAACTATCGCATTTATAATATTACTAGCTGCGCTCTGCGGTCTCACCCGTGTAATATGTATGTAAATGTCTCTGTTATAGTAGGTATATAATCTATGCATGTAAATTTCGATCCCGTGGAAAATCATACCATTGTCATTACAATCATCACGTTTTTTTGGGATAAAAAGTATCGTCTATCCCGGTTACCTTCTATGTGTGTGCCAAATTTCATGGAAATCGGTTCAGCAGTTTTTGCGTGAAGGAGTAACTAACAAAAAAACATACAAACTTTCGCATTTATAATATTAATAGGATTATTTTATGGATGGATTATTAATTTAGTAAATAAACATTTTCGTGGTTTCATTGTAATAATCAGTACACTATAATATTCAACAACAACAACACATCTTCAGACCAGTTCTCTAATATCAATAGCCGTAATACATAAAAGTATTCATTAATAGATATTCGCTTGTGTGTTTCAGCTCACTCCCAGTCCGTGAATCTGGTGTCAGAAGACCTGGTGGCCGGTCACAGGCCGCAGGGCAGCATGTCTTCCATCCGTCGCTTCTTCTGTCTCTTTATCACGTTCGATCTGCTGTTCACAAGCTTGATGTGGCTAATCTGTGTCATGGTACTTATTATGTTATCACCATTTATTATACTACTGAACATAGAAGACAATCATTTGGTTTTACCACTTGCAGTCGCATACAGGGTTGATAAGAGCGAGAGGCATTAAATGAAACCACATAATATACTATAAGTAAAGTTTACGACAAGTACACGAAAATATATTTTTTCAAACAAGTTAAATAGCGAATAAATGTTATCACTCTTTGTACCGGGCGGCTACAGCGAGCACGGATTGAATGACCCCTTCCGGCCATAGTCGGCGATCAGCTGCGATACAACGTGTACGAAGTTTTTTTTTATGATATAGGGGGCAAACGAGCCACCTGCTCGTTTGTGTAGTGACTACCGCCGCCCATAGACATCCGCAAAACTAGGTGTCTTGCGATTGCCGGCCTTTAAGGAAGAGGAATGCTCTTTTCTTGAAGATCCCTAAGTCGTATCGGAAGTGAGAAAAATTTTAAAAATTTCTGTGGCTAAACTATTGTACCGATTGATCTGTTTATAGTTGTGTAGCCTGGAAATTATACACTAAATATGTGGTTCCATTTAATGCATCTCGCTTTTATCAACCTTGTATATAAGTGCGTAAGGTTGAATTTAAATCACATATTAACGTAACTCGATTTTCTCGTAGTGATTATGAGATGATAGCTGCATATAAAAAATCATTTATTGTCTTATTTTGAAGAAGCCGTCGCGTAGATGTGCAAAAAATTAAGATGAGGAAATAATATTTAAATATATATCATAAAACACACTTCAATTGACCTGGGAGTGGTCTGTTTCACTTCAATTGACCCTGGAGTGGTCTGTTTCACTTCAATTGACCCCGGAGTGGTCTGTTTCACTTCAATTGACCCCGTAGTGGTCTGTTTCACTTCAATTGACCCCGTAGTGGTCTGTTTTACTTCAATTGACCCCGGAGTGGTCTGCTTCACTTCAATTGACCCCAGATTGGTCTGTTTCCAGATGAAAGGCGAGACCCTGGAGCAGATATTCCAGCGGGAGATAGTCCACTACGACATCAAAGTGTCGTTGTTCGACATCGTGGTGGCGGCCATGCTGCGCTTCTGTGTGCTGCTCATGTTCTACGCGATAATCTACATCAATAACTGGAGCGTTATTGCGGTGAGGCCGAAACGTCGGAAATGTAACGTGACACTGTATGATCACCGTAATTGTAAGAGGTAGAGCCACACTGCATGCATTTAGTGAAATTCGGCCGGCACGACCGGGGAGGTACCTCTCGCTTACACGAGTTCGGAGTAAAGTGACATCAGTGCCGTCGCGTATCATGCGGCGTGTAAGAAGCCGGTGGCCCATGGAGGTGGGATTAGATAGGAGCGCAGCGCATCTGTATAGCCTCTATGCTGATGTCCATGGGCGTCGGTAGTCATGAAAATGACTCCGACTGCTCGTTTGCCGACCATAAAAAAAAACATCGGAAATGTATTATGTAATGCAATACTGTATAATATGCGTTATTGTAGTTTTTCCGTTGTCAATGGTAGATCACTGAAAGGCGGGCGAAGCTGCAGGCGGAAGCTAGTTTTAAATAAATTATGAACTACTGTCATGCCCCCTGACGAGTATTGTTTGTTTCAGCTCTCCACGTCGTTCACCTGTGCCTTCTTAATAGCCAAAGTGTTCGTGTATGACGTAAGTATTATAATCTTAACTTACACTTTTGTTTGGAATCCGGGAATTGCGATCTGTCTCCTGTATTGAGGTGCCAGGTGATAGATTCAACCAAACCCTGGCTATTACTATAGTAGTGATAGTACTAGGAGTAACCTATTTAGTTTGGATAGTTCCTAATCTATACAGAGTCATTCAATACCTAATAATTTAATTTCACACACCGTGAATTTATTTCTTGAGAAGAGTTCTTTTACAGTGCCAAACCGGTCACCCAATTTGTGTAACCCGTTATCGTTAGATTCAACTACAATAAATAACACATCAGGGAGTTTTAGTAGGAGGTAGTGCCACACTGCATGCTTGCATGCAGTCGAATTGGGCCGGCACGACCGGGGAGGTACCTCTCGCTTACACGAGACCGGCGTAAAGTGACAGTCGTGCATTCGCGTTATGTGTGGTATGTAAGTACCCGGTGGCCCATGGAGGTGGGAGGAGAAAGGAGGGCAGCGCATCTGTATAGCCTCTAATCGGATGTCTTTGGGAGTAGGTAGTCATAAAATGGCTCCGACTGTTCCTTTGCCCTTCAATATCCTGTGCGCCTGTCCTGTTAGTGCCAATTTTCAGTTTCTTTTCAAACCGCCACATTTTTTATTCTCGTCTTGGGTACAGAGTCTGCAAGATATAAAAAGAAACACCCTTCTTAAAAGCTAGAAATACATATATGGCTCTGTATAGGTTACCATCCAACCTGTATAGATTACACTTAGTAATAGTAATAGACACCAGGGTTTGGTTGAATCTAGTTGTAGCCGGCATGATATCGACTAGCCCGGGTATTAGCCGCTAAGGTTTGGCTGGATCTAGTTATAACCGGCTAATTCTAGATTCAGCCTAGACAGAGTGGCTACATCTACCTAGTCCTAACTGGCTAAAACTAGGTGTAGCCACACTTCTGGTTTTAGCCGTAACAGATACAACAAATAGTATTGTCATGTTACATCGCAGCCGAATTATGCACGACCTAGGGGACACATCTCACTTATATGACACTAGCTGCGCGCCGCGGTTTCACCCGCGTGAATTTCGATCCCGTGGAAAATAGAAAGTCATCCCGTGGCATCCCATAGGAACATTTTTGGGATAAAACTATCCTGTGTGTTAATCCAAGTAACTCTATGTGTGTGCCAAATTTCAGGAAAATCGGTTCAGCAGTTTTTGCGTGATGAAGTAGCAAACAAACATACATACATACAAACTTTCACATTTATAATATTAGTAGGATTAGGCTTAGACTGTTTGCGTGCCCTAAATTACAAATACACGGCACTGCCTCTTACAATAGTAGTGCCATTTTTTCGGGATAAAAACTATCCTATGTATTAATCCAAGTTAGTCGCTATGTGTGTGCCAAATTTTTAGGAAATTGGCTTAGCAGTTTTTTCATGAAGGAGTAGCAAACAAACAAACATACAAACTTTCGCATTTATAATTAATATTATAAATGCGAAAGTTATACTAATGTAGGACAACCCTAACAGGGATCATTTTAATGGACGTCAGTCCTTTGGTGGCTAACCAAAGGACTACCGAACGTTGGTTCTCCTCTATTTCGGAAGAACTACCGACTGTTCGTCCACCCCAGCAGGTCTGAGTTGTGAGTTTGACCGCAGTGTGTCTGTTCCAGTGGCCGGACGCGGCGCAGCCGGTGTTCCAGGTGTTCCTGATCCTCACGTCGTTCACGTTGTCCTGGGTGGAGGCGTGGTTCCTGGACTTCAGGGTGTTGCCGCAGGAGCTGCAGGCGCGACAGATCATAGAGGCCATCGGTGAGTGGAACTGCCTTGGCGTCGTGAGTGGCGAATGGAAGTCGTCAATTTCTATTTCGTTAAAGGAGGCCATCGGTGAGTGGCATCGAGTCGAACTGTCATGGCGTCGGACAAAATGTGAATTGGCAATTTCAAATAGGTAATTTTAAAGGAGACGGCAGATCATAGAGGTCATTGGTGAGTGGCGTCAAGTGGAACTTTTATGGGGGAAAATGTAAGTCGGCAGTTTCCAATCAGGTAGTTTTAAAGACGTGTCATCTTTGTTTGGAGCCTCTTCCATCTCGATGTACATTTGACAGCGGTTTGTCATAATTTTGTTTTTAGTATAGGGGGAAAACGAGGATAGCCTCTTGACGATTACTGAGGTCCATAAACATCGGTCTTTCTTCTCTCCTTCCTCCTCCCCCCTCCATTGTCCACCGGTTGCTCACACACCGCGCGAAACGCGTCGGCGTAGCTGTAATTCTATGCCGGTGTCGTGAAAGCGAGAGGTAACCTAAGTAGTAAAACTATGCAGATGTCTTTTTGTCGTCTTTTTTTTTTATGATATAGGGGGCAAACGAGCAGGTGGTTAGTGACTACCGCCGCCCATAGACATACACAAAAATAGGTGTCTTGCAGACGCGTTGCCGGCCTTTATGGATTTTGATTGTTGTCGGTAGTATTTCTAACTGCGATTGCTTATTTGCCCTCTTTTATAGTAAAAAGGGCAAGTAAACAAGCAAAAAAAACAATATAAAAATAGTATGATCGTGATGTATGTCGTCCCTGAGTAAAATGAAACGTTCTCCCCAGTCCACCCGCGGGCGCCGGCCTCCGAGAGGACGCCGCTGCTGCCCAGCCACAGGCACCTCCGGCCGCAGTCCACGCACGGGGAGTCCACCGTCAACTGGTTCTCGCCCGTGGAGAGCCCCGAGTCCAGCCCGCGGCCGCGCCGGCTGGGGGAGCAGGTCATACTGACGCAGGATCAGGTTAGTTACTATTTACATTTGCCCACTGGAGAAAGAACTTTAAAATTTTTTTTTTTTTTT
>LUGF01059898.1:1084077-1109405 GCA_001625245.1 Calycopis cecrops
CCGATTCTCATGAAATTTTGTGAGCATATTAAGTAGGTCTGAGAATCGGCCAACATCTATTTTTCATCCCGATATTCCCACGGGATCGAAAGTTACGCGGGTGAAACCGCGGGGCACTGCTAGTAACCTATAAAAAAGGATTACTTTTAACTTTCCTCCACATGAACAAGCCATAGCGATATCTTGGAAACAGAAGGAGGCTTTGAATTCGACGGTTTAGTTCTATAGGATAGCTGACTTGAATTCTACGAACTGATGTTACTCAATATCTGATGCACAAATGTTAATTTGAGACCTTGCACGTGACGAGTGCACCGTGCAAGGACGGACAGTAAGCAGTTATGTGTCTCACGTGTCATATCATATTAGGCCTATGATTATATAAGTAAAAGGCGTAGACAGACTACTTGTATGAGAGAATTAAAACAATATTGGCTCTAGTAACGCACACATACAAAGCGTAATAATTTATAATCAATACAAGCAATTTAACGACAGGAAAGAGACAGCGCTCTGATTACCGAATTAAAGAAGGAGGCAAATATATGTTGCTCGATGTCGTCCTTCGATCCGGAGTAATGTCGTACCTCCGTGATATCCGACGCTTTCGCAAGTAGGCTAATTAGCCTAGTTTAATGGTGCCACTTTTTGAGCGTATATAATATATCTACCCCTTTTTACTTACATAATCATAGTATTAGGCATACTAATCGCAACTAAAAGTGGTGTGATTTATTTTTCAATTCTGAAATCTAAGTATCTTATCAAAACAGAAGATAAAATTTAAAAATAGATGATAATAATTAAATGCTTTTTTTTTCAATGTAACGTATCTCCTAACTGCTAATCTCTCGCTACTTACACACCACACGAAACGCGCCAGCACAGCTGTCACTTTACGCCGTTCTCGTGTAAGCGAGAGGTACCTCCCCGGTCGTGCCGGCCCAATTCGACTGTATGCAAGCATGTAGTGTGGCACTACCTCTTACTAAAACCTTTACCTATAGATGTCTATACTCTAATCGTCATACAATTTTTATTAATTATCTTGCTAAGAATTATACTTTTTGAGATATTGTGCATTTAATAGTCAATATTAGAAAGAAGAGAAGAGCCTTCTCAAAATGGCGGATGATATACTGTTATTATTAGTTTAATTTCCAATCATGTAATTTCGCCACCGTCTCGCTGAGAAATGCAATTAATGCGTTTTTTTAACTTTAGCCTTGAATTTTTTGCAGCAGATGTGCAATTGATGGGGTCTTCTCATTTAATAAATACATAAAGCCCCCCATTGTCTGCTTACCCCTCATATAAATTGATGGCTATTATGTGTATGCAGTCTTTTATTTATTACGTTTTCACCGTACGATATTTATTTAACTTCTTGTAACTTTTCAAACGAATTGATCCCTCGACGTATTTATTTACAATACATTGTAATTCTTGTAGTATTTAAGTTGAAACAATGAGCAAAGAATACATGCGTCGTTGATGGAGGGATGTCAAAGGTCACCAAATGATTCATAAAATAGCTATTCTATTATTGTCTATGTTTAGTAACATGTTTTATATTAGATTATGTTATCATCCCGTTGTGAGTATCTACTGCACTCCTTTTTTTTTGTTGACGCAGGGGAATGCCTTTACGCCAGGGACCGGAACCGCTTACCCTCAAAGGGGTTTTTGATAGGATATTTCATAGACTTGTTTTCAAAAACCCTATCAAACCGTTAACTCGATCGTCGACTTAGTCTATCTTAAGAGTAACCTTATCAATAGAGTTAATTCGTGTAAGCACTAACCCTGTTAGAAAACCCTATTGCACAGCTTACCCGTTCATAGGGTTTTTACGACGCGCAAGCAACTTGAACCTCTACGCTCACGAAATTCAATCTCGTACTCTGAGTTCAATTACGCATTTTTATAAAAATTTAAAGAAAACAGCATGCGCGGAACAGAGACAAACATAGGGTAACCTTATCATAGGGTAAGCGCTTAAATATTAACCGCTTATAATTGGGTAAGCGCATCAAAAGTAGTTAACCTTATTCAATAGGGTTTCCACATCGATAGACTTACACTATCGATAGGGTTACCCTATCATTTGGGTAAGACTTCAATAGGGTTACCCTAAAAATAGGCTTAATCAAAAGAAGGGGTTTTCCGCTCCCTGCTTTACGCACGCTACCCAGGAGCCCGGGTGGCTGAACCGGGTACAGTGTCGGGCTCGACAACTGGGTTGCCCCTATCGACTAAACCCCTGCCCCTTCAGCCGCTATGATTGGAGGGCCCCGGATCTGAAAGCAACAGGACGCCTCCAGCGACAGGCTGGCCTCGGTGAAAAGGCCAGACTCTTCCTCCTTAGGGACTGTCCGGCTGCCTTTGAACAGTCCCTAACTCCACGTTGGAACCGTGCAATGCGGTCAGGTTCCCATCCTAACCCCTGGTCCCAATGCTCCAACGGAGCACACCACGCCGGTCGTCCGAAGTCCGAATGCACACCGCCATCTGCTGATTCAGAGGGACGGGTGGAGGACCGCCGGCATTGGCTGGTCCCATCCGCTGGGCGGCGGACCAGCCATTAAACGGCCGCAGAGGACAGGGAGGACGGCAACGACACACCGCATCTCCTCTTCCTCTGTGGCCCCATCGCCAACGCAACAGACGGTGCGCCCCCGTTCGGTCGCGGGAGATAGGGTGCACGACAATGACGCACCGAGACACCTCTCCTCCCGCGACCCCTCCTCCATAGACGCATCCAGAGCGGGCCCCAGCGAAGCCCACCCGACGCGTCCCCACCCGGGATCCCTCTTGGTTCACCGTGGTTGTCCAAGCCACGGCTACTAAGCCCCCTCACCACGACAAGGTGGAGATCCGTCGAGGGGGATCTACTGCACTCCTGTAACCACGACTGAGAGCTGGAACTGTTGCATAGTAGCTGTTTGGTTACATCAGTGTTACAGTCCGTATTTCAAACTTTAGTTGCTAGTTTTGCTAGCTAGACCGCATTCATTAGAAACCCTGTTTCTCTGCGATGGTTCTTGGCTGTTTGGTAAAAATTGGCTCAGTTTGAAGAGTATATAGTAGCTCTTCTTTTGCATATATTAAGGTCTTCAAAATGAGACTAGCCTAAGCTATCGTCCGTGGGTCAAAAATATTAATTTATTACAGTTATTAACTTGTAAATATGTGTATGTTTTCCAATCTGTATATTATTGTATAACTAATGATTTAATCAGTGAACCACGATAGGTCACTTCGGCTATCTTCATTAGTCATTCTATTGTCACATCTTATCAGTTGATGCTGCTCGTTGTTCCCCCTAACAGCTAACATTTGATATTGTTTGTTGTCTCTGACAGCTGATAATTTCAATTGTATTTTCAACTTCGCCAGAGATTAGTAAAGTTCAGCCAATTACGCGTGATATTCGGCTAAATCAACTAACATTTGACAAAATATTATAAATTTTGTTGAAACGTGATCTGTTATCGATTCCCAACTTTTTCGAATATCCTCCACAACCTTTCCACCCTCGTAGATTTATGATTACGCAAATGATTTAGACTTCAGTGCCAGAGCTCAGTGCCTGGGTAGTCTGTGCCTTAGTACCGCGCCTACTTCCAACGCGCTCGCACGTCGGAGGCGCTTGTTGTGTATTCGCTGTTATTTCGGTGATTGATTCGACATTGTGTCAATTATTCCTTTGTCTATATATCTTGTGCGGATATCATTCTCATACGCTTTTGTGTATACTATTTTATTTATAGCAATACTTATAATATTATATTTATTTTTAAGTGTGATTTTGAGGATTTTTCTCTTCTATCTTGTATAAATTTCACTGGGACTTTTGTATAATACATTTTATTGCGAGGTTTCAATATCGTATTATTCAATGCATACACATGTAGACTAACAGACAACAGACATCAAACTACGTCACTCTGTCTTGATTTTGAAACTTGAATTTGAATTATAAACACAAGTTTCTGAATTTCAATAATATAATATAGTGGCCGGTACAAGCTATTTTGTTAGCATTGCATGATAACAAAATAATTTGAATCATATCTATAATAATCATATATACAAATAATATATGCGTTATAATATTTCAATACTTTCTTATACATTATCCACTATATTGTACTATGTTAGTTTTCTTGGAAGAAGTTATGCTTGCGATAGTAGTTTATTTACTAATCGTGTAACTTTACTGGTCGTGGGCATCACTATGGGTATATCTATATCTATAAAACATACATCTCTATCTATAAAAGAAACAAGAATATTTATAGTATAGTATATAAGTATATGCGAATGTTACTCATTAATAAAGAAATGCTGATTTTATCGCGGTTTGTTTAGTAATTTGCCTTACAACAGCCACGGTCACTAATAGGTATTCTTTACGAATTAAGTTTAATCTGTTTTATTTAATACACACCTTCTATCTTTTCATCTCCTTTTATTTCACAGCTTGACGTCCAATGTAGTACATCCCCACTATGGGACCTAATAGGAGTTTCTTATTACTAACATTGACATGTTACCTAAGAAATTAACAGTACACGAATATATTTGAAGTTAAACAAGAACACGTCGAGCATGTGATAGTAACATATCACAGTATCGATAAATATTTTGTGTTTTACCTATTTGAAACGAATCATGATTGGTTTTCGTTTTGTACATTTAAAAGGGCATGTCCAACAATGGAGATCCTACAGCTGATGTTGATGAAAAGGACACGTTACACGTTTGAATAAATTAATAAATTAAACATTGATGAGTGATGACCAATCATGGTGTTTACCTCAAATATACAAGTGTCAAACGAAGTTGTATCTAAAGTGCAGCTACCTGAAAAAACATTAACTGAACAAACACATTACAATTTGACAAAAACATTTAAAATAAAACATCAGACGTACGGAAATAGGTTTTATGAGAACAAAACAAGTTTCCTACTAGTCGCCTGTTTCGTATAAATTTACAAGTTTTGAGTGCAAAACAACTTGACACCGTTTTTATGTGTTGGGGTGATAATAATACCAAGACTAGCCACAGGCTCCGGGTTTCGTTCGTTTATCTTGTGCATCAACAATTTACATTACCTTTATTTAGATACCAACAATGAACATTCGGCAAACTTGGTTCTTTATTTTTTAATCTAAGTGCCAAATGGTTAATCTTCCTTAGATTAATGATCTCACATAACAATGATTAAAATGACTAGTCTAAAAACAATTCTGTAACTATCTGATATTCTGAAATAAAAACTACTAATCTAAGGATGATATGTCCTTCGTTGCTACTTGCTAGTGTCGAATTGGTCCTGGTTGGCTGGACTTGCCAAAATGACCTGCCTTGGTATTTATTAAATGAATTTTAAATGAATTGTGTCAAGGCTACGGTTCATGATGACTAGAAACCATAAATATCAAACCGATAAATCATGAAGTCACTTTGAATCAAATGCATAGATTTAGAATCAATAAGATTATTCATAATCATGAAAAATCCGTATCGAGGATTTAGATAATATTTTATAGATAACTATAAAAAAGAGATAAGAGTGAGAGCAAGGATTATCATTACTGATCCAACAGATTTCATAAAAGCCACTAACTACTACACTACTTCGGAAAAGGAATAATCAAAATTTTCACATCGTCGAGAAAACTTTACATAACCTAATGAAGCGAAAAGGTTTCTACTAACTTCAAATTCGTGTTGCATAGTAGCAGTCCGATATCTGGGAAGTCGTAAGAGTTTTATTAATTAAACATCTATATTCTATATTATATAGGTAAAAAGAGGAAAGGTTTTTTGTTTGTTTGCATCGAATAGGTTCCGAAAGTACTGGACCGATTTTAACCAGTATTTCACAAATAGATAGCTTCATTATCTGAAAGTAACATAGATATTATATCTTATTACGATTGTCAATTTTTATTTTTGAAGCCCAACGACATGGGCACGGATAAGCTAGATAAATACAAATAAATGAATACTAACTCTTATGGTGGTCATGGGTTCTTTAATTATACAAAATTACATTTTATACATGCTTAAAAGTCAACTGACATTATTTACGTTTTTCTATAATAGTAGGCAGCGTAAATAGTGTGATAATTATTTTACATCGAAACCAAAATGGCATCAAAGTCGAATAAAGTTGACAGCAGAATAGAAGTAGTAGAACAGGATGAGGAAAAAGAGGAATTGGGAAATGTTAGTACTGAAGAGGAAGTGGACGCGAAGACGAAAAACACGAGTGTTCTCGGTTTCTCCTTTAGCAACTGGATGAAGAGTATGTTAAGCAATGAACCTGAAGTACCGTTTAAGGCAGAATGGCTCACTGTAAGTGTCCCTAGTGACGTAACAAAGGAAGGAAAATGGTTAACTTAATGCTTCGGGGTAACAGCATCGTAACTTCTTGGTAAATTACAACTTTCGGTTCTTTATTTATTTTGGGGGCTTTTTAAGAGTAATATGCATGTGAAATTGGTGGTAGAATGAAGCCAAAGTCGAGAAAAGCAATAAATATTCGATGCTCATAAATAAACAAATACCTATCAGAATACGTGGACATTTTTTACAGGACATCATTGTATTCAAGATTTATAATTTCATGACTGGCATTACATTTAATTACATTTAACGTAATAAAATCTTTCTATCAATCTTTTGAATTCAGTCTTATTGCTCAGCTGGGATAGTACATCTAATGGTGGTTTGGTATTGCTCTGGTGATCTGGCATCGTTGATGTAATTGTTTTACACGAGTTTTTCAATAATATAATTTTTTGCATGTTCGTATTATGCTAAGCATATTTGAGTTAGGTTTAAGGTTTAAGAATCTCTACAGTCCGATTACTTGCCTAACTTTTACCTGATTTGGTTGTTGGTACTAATTTATAATCTATATTTTCCTAGATAGCTATGGACACCGCTCCTTATCGTCTACATTTCGTGTGACAACGTTCTTAGACGGCACCGTCATTCTAAGTGTCCATAGCTTTTTAGGAACCGCTTTAATTGGTATTAGTAATCATTTGATTTGCAGGCTTAATATAAATGCTGATGTCAGGCTGACTCAGCATTCTTACCACGAAATTAGTAGTTTGGTGTATCATTGAACTAAAAAAAATATTCTTCAACAACCTGTTTTGTAAATAATGAAGCAAATTAATGTTTAGTTTGCAAAGCAATTATTGTTTTAGTAGTTTTTCAAACCTTAAACACTCTGTAATGACGACGCATTTCCTAAATGGAAAAATATATCTACAGTTTATAGGTTTATGCATTGTTTCCATTATTATTTAGAACTTATTTGTAATTCGTAATTAGTAGTAGAGGTGTGCCTAAGAGTGATATTTGAGTAGCAGCGATCGCCCTGAGCAGTTGTAAAAAATCGCTGTGAGTAGCAGTGATTTTAATCACTCTTTAAATCACTCTTTACTTTAGCGCGCTGCATCGCTTCCAGCGATCACAGTGAACGCGTAATAAGTGACCGGTCGCTGTGAGCATGTAGTGATTCATCACTACATGCTCACAGCGTCACAGAATCACTGCTTGCGCAAAGAGCATTCACTACAGCGATTGCTGTTTATGATGATCACAGTGATTTTTCACGGCGATCGTAATCACCGTCTCACCATTAGTTAGTAGGTAATATTAAAACCAAGCAAATTTAACATAACAAATTGGTAACATAAATTAGCAACACAACCAGTAGTTCTGAGTTGAGTTAAGCAATTTTATTTTTAGTGAACTCATGATTAATGTAGACTCAAAACTAACAACAATTCAAATTAAAAACTGTAAACCAATTGTTGACAGAAACAGTTCGTTTATTATTTGTATAAAAATATACTATAGATATATCCAGAGGTTGCTTCTTTTTTTATGAATTTCTTTCCTACCCTAATTTTTTTTTAAATAGATGAAAAGAAATATAAAAAAATACCGATTTGTTACTAGTGAAGTGTAAAGTGACTGACATATTTTATTGAATTTAGAATTGAGTTGCTCCTTATTTAACACACATATAACGCTTATAATGGCGTCAAATTCGATTGAAAGTGTGGAGGAATTCGATGAGAAGGAGTTCGAAAAGCACTTGGGAGAGTTGGAGAATGTTGGCAATGAAGAGGAACTGCAGAAGAAACTAAACAGCATGAGCCTGTTCGGTTTCTCTATCGCCAACTGGATGAAGACCATATTTAATAGGGACAACACCGGACCTTTCCATGCCGAATGGTTGACTGTAAGTTGATTTCTAAGACGACTAGGTGTATCTGAAGGCCATATATTCAGAGACATTGTAACATTTTTGTTGATGTGGGATGTAGTAATTTAATTATGAATTACTACTTTTTACTTTCTTTCTAGGTATTATATCCTTTATAGACTCTCTAGAGAAGTCTCGGGAAGAAGTCGGATGAAGGCATGTACATAATAATGTAGTATGGTGAATGTTGTAGTGGGTAACACTTGTCAGGACAATTCATTTCATATTTTACTTTTATTGCAAAGTTTGCAAATTATCGTCATTTGCCAGTTAGCTCTGCAATTAAAAAAATTGAATTAATCTTTGTAATATTACAACCTTCGACCTTGCGCTTTATCATGGGCCTATCATTTTGATTGAATATTTCGGTGCAATCTGGTTAAGTAATTGAATGTATCGAAGCTTCTGACCTTGTTAGGGATACTAAATTCAAAGTACTGATAAATTAGGTTATATCATGGACTTATATAATATTTAGTACAAGTGTACTCAATTATGATATAAGCACTAATGTTGTAAAGATTTTTTATCATATTGAGGACAGGAAGGACTAAACTCTCTTATATTTGTCATTTATAAACCCTAGATCTTTCAGTAACAAGACACCTCGGATAAAACCTGGGGATTAAGAAGGGGTCGTTTTCATCTAAAAGGGGGATGGTCGGACAACATATTTGCCATCCATTGCGGCCAATTTTCCATCCAGATTCCTGGTCCCAGTTAGGGAGTCGTCATTAGACGCGCTTTTGCCGCACTCCATTCGTCTGAGGCTACAAAAACGCCTGCTCCAAAAGTAGTAATTTGGGCCAAATGTTCCGACAAAATGAAGCTTAGTGCAAATATTGTGATTACAGATAGACGAGTACACGCAGATGGCGGAGAAGTCAATGGAGAACGCGTTCAAGACGGTTCACCTGCCGAACTGGAAGCTGGAGAAGAGAGGCTCGCACCGGGGAGACCTGGTGGAGTCCGCGCAGACCGAGGAATTCGGCAAGGTGTACCGGCTGACGGTGAGTCGGGCCTTCAAGGCTCCGTACCTTAGAGGTAAAAATGGAACCTTTATCACTTTATCGTTCTGTAAGTTTGTCAAGAAAACTTGAAGGGTTTACTTACCATTGACTAAGAATCATGAAATTTTGCAAGAAAACCGGAATTACTAATGGTTCACGTAAAAAAGAAACGAATGGATAATCTCGAAAATTAAATTTGATATTTTACTACATAGGTACAAGACAATACGTATCTAGTTTTCATGCTCGTTCTTTCTTAAACTATTAAATATTATCGGTTAATGTTCCAGGCGCGCGTCGACTGCCCCGCCAGGTTTCTGTACAACGAGTTCAAAGACAACCTGACGAAGCTGCCCGAATGGAACCCCACCATACTCAAGAGCGAACTTATCAAGGTACCCGTCCGTGTATACCCTATAGGTCCTGGTCAAGGGAGCGGGGAGCCGTTGGATGCAAGCAGCTTGTGCCCGTGAGCTGTAACGCTCTCTCGGAGAGACCTGCGTACAGCAGTGGACGTCTCCTGCCTGCTAATCATGAAGATGATGTAGCTGATGAAGCTACATCTGAACTTCGGCTATTATAAATACTACCCAACCAAGGTCACCTAGACAACGTCTGCAGTGGCAGCTGTACACGTGACTCCAATTAGCTCATGTATACGTCGCAGTTGAACGACTTATTGGTAAAGATAATCTTTTGATTGAATGCCTAATTAAGCTAGTTGGCAGTGACATATATTAATTGTAATCCTTTCTCTTCCCTCCTCCCTCCATAGGCCACTGGCTACTTACACACGCGCGAAACGCGCCAGCACAGCTGTTACTTTACGCCGGTATAGTGTAAGCGAGGGATCTTCCCGGTCGCGCCGGCCGAATTCGGGAAGAACCACGCTGCATGCATGCATACAGCGTGGTACTACCTCTTACTAAAATAGGTCTGTTCCAGAGATTGTACGGCTGGTTAAATGTTCCCAGGAGGTGGGTCCCGGCATCGACCTCTCGTACCAGGTCACGGCCGGAGGCGGCGGCGGCATCATCTCCGCCCGGGACTTCGTGATCCTGCGCCGCAACGCCGCCGTCTCCCGCGAGGGCCGGCCCGTGGAGGCGGAGCCCTACGGTTACATCAACTGCGGAGTCAGCGTGCAGGTGCCAGGGTACCCGCCCTTCAAGCCCTTCGTCAGGTGAGTGGGATACAGACGAGGCTAGTCCCCTGGCCTACAGACGAGTCCCTGTCAGTCCCCTGGCCTGGCCGTTGAATATACACTATACATGCATATATACGGGGTTATTTTTAGATAACTCATAGTTTTTACAACAATATTTGTTCTACGACTTTTCAATAAAACTCAATAAATTGATTTTAATTTAATAAAATAAAATTTTTAACTTTTTAATGTACTGTGGTGACATTTGTATATCCCGTGCGGCCGCCGAGGCGACAGCTATGCATTTGTCGACCTTGTCTTGCGTAGTTACGTAATGCACTTATAACGTTCGGACGGAAAATTTTATTCATAATTATTTTGTGGGTTAAAAAAAATTAGCGTATTATGAAATCTCGTGGTACAAATGTTCTTAATAAAGACAGGTATCAATATCTGAGAGCTTGCTGGTGTTTTCAAAGTAACCCATGCAGAGGAGATCGGGCTTCTCTTAGCTTTCAAAGCAAGTGCAGGTCCGAAACAAAATACGGGCCATGAACTTGTCGCATAATAATCAGCTGTCGTCTATAAGTATTTATCGCGATAGTGTCACTTTAAGCCGGTATCGTGTAAGCGAGAGCTCCATACCCTGATCGTGCTTGTCCAGTTCAATAGCAATCTCGGGGCACTACCTTTGCTAGAATTAATACATGTAATTGAATCATTGCATAAAAACTTATGTAATTGCAGGGGTCACAATAAAGTGGGCTGTTGGTTCCTGCGGCCGCGGATAGAGGACGTGAACGGTAAGAAGGAGGAGAAGAGCGTCTTCCAGTGGCTCATGTGCTGTGATCTCAAAGGTACGTAACATATTACGCTACTATTATATAAATAGTAGTTCTTCGCAGTTTCACATATTTACATGTTCACATTTTTGGTAACGCAGGGAAATACCTTTACGTACGCCACCCAGGGCTCAACCGGGTACAGTGTCGGGCTCGGCAATTGCGCTGCCCCTACCGACCTAAGCCCCTGCGGATGCCTTTAGCCGCTATAATTGGAGGGCCCCAGATCTAGAAGCAACAGGATCCCTCCAGCGAGAGGCTGGCCTTGGTGAAAAGACTAGACTTCTCCTCCGCGGGGAATGTCCGGCTGCCTTTAAACAGTCCCTACTACAACGTTGGAAACGTGCAATGGGGTCAGGTTCTCATCCTGACCCCTGGTCCCAATCCCCAATGCTCATAGGGACGGGTGAAGGACCTCCCAGCTGAGCTGCTCTTAGTCTGGCCTCTGCTCCCAAGCCTGTCCGGCATAGGTAGCCCTGTCCGACATAGCCTTGGGGGTCATTGAAGCATACAAGCGTCCCCACCAGGACAAGGTAGCAGCATCTTCAGAAGGGATGTGGTACCCACCTGCTTAGCTTCTGTTAGTCTTAGTTCAATTGTACCCAATAATTCCTTCCTCGATAAATGGACTATCTAATACTCAAAGAATTATGCAAATCGAAGCTGATTTTAGCGCGTTCAATAAAACATAGTCTGATTCTCTGGAACGGCTTCAAGGATTTGCATGAAATTTATTTCCGCTGTAACACATTTCAGCGGCAAAAAATCTCTCTGGCTAAATTTATTATATCTTGGGTGGTTAATTTTTTTATAAATGTCATTTTGTGCGTGTTTTAGAAAAAAAAATCTACCACAATATCATTAGAATACGCAAGTTATGAAAATTAAAGTGATGTTAAGGCAAGTTAACTAACTTTCGTTACAACCTGTATTAGGGTCAATTCACACCAAAAGCGCGGCGAAGCGCAGCGAAGCGGAGCGCACTTTCAGTGTCATATAAATTTAAACTTTATTTTCATTACTGTAGTACTTATTATCGAATTCTCGCGACTTCCGCGCGGATTCCAGCGACTTCTCGCACAGTCTCGGGAATCCGCGTGACTCGTTCGAGTTTCTCATGCGGATAATAAGTATTATAGTAATTATTATAAAGTTGAAATTCATATGACACATAAACTGCGCTTTGCTTCGCCGCGCTTCGCCGCGCTTTTGGTGTGAATTGACCCTTATAGCTCAAGTAATAAGAGTAATCAAACGTTCCCGAGGAAGAAGCATACTCCACTCTCCTATTTTTTTTCTCAAGTCCCTTTAGTGAAGAAAAACTAATATTGGAAGCCCTTCATCAATGCCTCCAATCTGTAAGTGAAACCTCGTGCAACATGACGCTATCTCTCATTAAATTGCTTTTTCCTTTTTCAGGCAAAATTCCCCAATTCGTCCTAGACGCCGCCTTCGCGACTGTGATGCTCGACTACATCGTCCACGTTAGGAAGTTCATAGCCGAGAGCCGGGCCAAGGGACTGATATAGACTTATCTGTATATATATACATGTATAGCTTATATTTAACGTCCAGGCCAAGGGACTGATATAGACTCATCTGTGTATATATACATGTATGGCGTATATTTAACGTCCAGGCCAGGGGAGTGACATAGACTCATCTGTGTATATATACATGTATAGCGTATATTTAGCGTCCAGGCCAGGGGAGTGACATAGACTCATCTGTGTATATATACATGTATAGCGTATATTTAACGTCCAGGCCAGGGGAGTGACATAGACTCATCTGTGTATATATACATATATGGCGTATATTCAACACCCAGGCCAGGGGACTGACATACCTGTCTGTAAATATATACACCTATAATGTATAGTGTATATTCACTGTGTATAAATGTATAAACTCAATATATAAGCGACTAGCAAACTCAGTGGGCGTGGACTGGAAATAGTAAGGGCAAGTACGCGATCACATAACACGGGTGAAGTGAGATCGCTTGTTTGTTGTACACGATGGTAACGATACATTTTATCTGGTTCTGCGGATGTCTATGGACTTCGCCTTCATGTAATTAGACTGACCCTTTGCCTGTACTTTCAAAATACTACCCTTAGACAATCCTGCGCCTTACTTGAATTTGATCCAATTGTTGTTGCCTCCATAATATCAACAAGGGTCCAAAAACTAATTTGGTATCTGAGATCGGTGATCACAGAGGATTATAAAAAATACACTTCTCCATGACTCTATTTTTCTATTTTTTATTTTTTTCTCTCATTCTATTTTTTACTTAGTTAAGTTCGAATCATGTATATGCTTCTATTTGAATTAGTTTAACTTGTACTCGGTCAAATATGGCGTGTTTATCATTTTGTTTTAAATTTCTAATTTGTAATCGTATGGTGAATTAATGAGAATTTGTTTGATGAAAACGTCAAGTTGACTGAAACATTAAGTCGCATACCGGGCGCATGTTTGACTAAGGCAATATTTTGAATGTTATTTTTGGAATTACTTAAGAAATGTTTTAAGGCGCGCGATAATAAAATTATATGAGTAAAATCGTGTGAAACCGTAACCGGTAGAGCGTAACACCAGCTCAATGCTTTAGCGGGCTTCTGTTGCGCGCCTTTTACTTCACAATCATGTTCATTATTAAGGTGAAACTACAATAGCGGAGCTAACACACACAAACACACAAACACAGTTTTGTTACAAACATAATCCTGACTGGAAGAGTTACATGAGTTTTTATCCATTACAAGTTTATCATAACCAGTTTGCGACTAGCTCACTATCAGCGCCGGATTAAGCGCTGGGCGGCGCTGGGCTTGGAGATTTTGGAGTTGAGAAGGGCCCATTTTATGGCCGTAAAAATGATATTACGGCCCTAAGGCTTACGGGACCCGGCGCTGAAGTTTCCTCTTTCTGGATCCAGTGCTGCTCAATGTTGCCACGCCAAGCCACTGAGTCCAACACTAGATGTATAAGTAGAACGTCTTTGACTGAGTATGTATAGTTTTTTATATGAAAGCTAAATTTATATACGAATTATTTACGTGAAGATGTCGGACGACGAACCAAAGCTTTTTAAGCTCAATATATAAAGTAAGTTTGTGCTCTTAGGTTCTATTTGAAATTGAAAAAATGAATTGACGTACAATTTGTTTTTTTTTTATATAAATCTCTATTTTGTATATCTGCTATGGTATTTATTAGCAATTGAAGTTATATGATGTGTATTCCACGTAGGCGTATGAAGGTTATATGTTCTGTATGTCACTTGCATATGTTCTATGGGGATATTACATCAAGAAATCAAAATTGCAGTAAATGAATATGATGTGTAACATCCGATATGTTATCCTACTTCCTGCAATGAAACTAACTTATTTTTAAATAAGGAATTGTTCAATCACAATTATTATTACTTTATTAACAGCTACAGAAATTAGCCCTAAAGTATGTCAAAGATCTTTCTAAAATATTTATTCGTATTATTCTATTTTCAAATCAGATATCGCTCTTCTACCGCTGTTGTTGCCTGTAACGTACTTCCCATTTCATGAAATAACTCCCACAATACCCAGCAAGCGGAGGAAAGATGTTGCACATCAAAACCCCTTTTCATACGAACTACAACAAAATAATTTCACGATACTAATGTTGTTGTAACTCGCATGTCCCCTTTATATTATTTTATCTAAGTTACATAATTATTTTAAGTAGACCAAAAACTTAGAAGGAGATAGAAATATACATCTGTCTCTGACCAATCTGTATTAGAAGTGCTATATTTGAGGGTTGGCAGTATGATCATGTAGCGTTATTTTCTAGTCTGTTCTTTTTAAAACAGTACACAAACTTGAATATACTAAGTATGCGGCTTAATTTCACTATGCCTTGAACTTAGACATGTTTTTCTACTGGCGATTTGAAATCAACATAATTTTTATTGTCATGTTGTGATTATTGTCATTGTCAGATTTATGTGTAAAAAGTTTCTTTAGAATCATTGCATATAAAGAAGTTTGTGAAAAGACCCAGACAACCGTTTGAGTGTTTGTCAAATTTTACGTGTTCGTCAAATGTGATTGACGCGTTGATGATATTTGACGACTACGTCAAATTTGATAAATATGTATTTCTATCAATAATTCATTTGACACGAGGTGAAGTGAAATAAGACCGCTTCAAATTTTTGCATGCATGTTTAATTCTAGCATTTAAATATACATTTATGATCAATTAGTTCCGTTTTTTTAAGTTCATAGATATTAGACACAAGGCTGGTTTCACACTCGCGATAGTTGCTTACGAAGACTGCAGATGTGTCGTCAGCCTTACAATGCATTTCCCTCACAAACATACAAACATAAGCAATATACACATAGTTATATTTTTGTTGATAAGTTTTAAATGTTTAAAATCCGTATTAATGTTACTATTTTTTTTATAAGTTTTAATTTGTCTAAATCAATAAACGATTTTTGTATAAGCTTTTCTCTTATTTTTTAACCTCGATAGCGACTGATTTTAGTGGTGATAATCATCACACCAAGATTTGCGATACAGAAGAACTTATTATGTATTAAAAACTAGCAGCAAGCAAATTGTTGATTCGGATGCCCATCAACAGTCACTCAAGTGCAATCGCATAAAAATAAAGGAATAGGGAGGAAATAAGGGGACTTTCAGTAAAAGCCATTCTGCTTTGCATCCATTTGGGTCACCGCAACCGAGGAGGTACCTCTCGCTCGCAATATGCAACTGCCGTCGCGTATCGTGGTGGTTGTTCTGGTTCACTCCGGATTGGAAGACGGAGGGCGGGCAAACCTGTGTGCATATGAATGTCTGTGTCATTAATCACCAAAAGGCTTTACACTTCACATAGCCTCTTTTACTATAATAACTGAATATAAACTTTCATATACATTCCCGTTTTGTAAAAAAAAATATAAAAGCGACGACCAGGCTGGCACAGTGGTACATGGCTCGGGTAAGTGAAGCATGTAGCGCCAGGGGTCGCGGGTTCGAATCCCGCCTTGGTCATGGATGTTTATATATGAATTATATGTATTTCTATAATAAAAAATCTTAAATTTATAATATATTCCGTTGTCTAGTACCCGTAACACAAGTCCTTACGGTACTTAGCACGGGGCTTGGCTAACGTGGTGTGTAAAGTCCACAGATATTTATTTATTTATTATTTAAACGAATGGTGTGATTTTGTGAAATCACGATGCAAGTGAAATTTTATATAGGGCCCTAATCTTTAGGCCATCCTTTTATTTATATTTTATTATTAATGGGGGCAAACGGCCAATCGACCAATCGAAGTAATTTTCATGATTACCGACGCCCATAGCATAGAGGTTATACAGATGCGTTGCCCTCTCCCCTCCCCTTTACATGGGCTGCCGGCTACTTACACACCGAACGAAACGCGATGGCACAGCTGTCACTTGTGTCGTGTAAACGAGAGTCGAGAGGTACCTCCCTAGTCGTGCCAGTCCAATTCGGTTGCATACATGCAATGTGGCACTACCTCTTACTAAAATCTTAAAAAATAACTTGTACGAACTTGTATAAGTGTTACGTATAGCACCTGCGACGTCCACGCGGCAACGCTACGGTTAGGGTCAATTCACACCAAAAGCGCGGCGAAGGGCAGCGAAGCGGAGCCCAGTTTATGTGTCATATGAATTTCAACTTTATAGTAATTGCCATAATACTTATTATCGCATGACAAACTCAAACGAGGCGCGCGGATTCCCGCGACTGCTCGAGCAGTCACTGGAATCCGCGCGGAAGTCGCGAGAATTCGATAATAAGTACTACATTAATGAAAATAAAGTTTAAATTTATATGACACTGAAAGTGCGCTCCGCTTCGCTGCCCTTCGCGGTGCTGTTGGTGTGAATTGACCCTTATCGTCGTCTGCAGTCGAGTGCAATTCGAAGTGATTCAGGCAAAACAAAATTACACGCATTGGCAGAAAGTTTCACTTTTGTAAATAAAAAATTGTAAAGATTGTTTGGACCGAGGAGCTGGTGAGGGGTGCGGGGAGCCGCTGGACACAAACTTGTGACCGTGACCTGTTGCGCTCTCTGGGGGAGGCCTATTTCGGAGGTTTTCTGGTTGTGATGAAGGCGATGAATTATTGTAGAAGAGCTACGTAGGCATATCATCTAGGTTGGCGTAGCAAACCTAGCAATGTAACCTCCCCTGCGGCAGCAGCTAAACTTGTAACAAGTAAATCATAAACAATTTTGAGCGTCGACAAAAAGGTTTTTTGTGCATCTACTTACATTAAGTCGCTAGAAGTCGAACTACTAATGACGCTGCCTCGACGATTAAGTCCTAGAGGCAGTTAGTGCGAATAGCAATACAGGATTCGAACTAAAGGCAATGTACATACCTACTGGATCTGACTATAGGCTTATGCAACCCAAACTATCTACCTACTCATATCGATGTACAGTAGAATATTCTACTGTACATCGATATGAGTAGATAGATCTAGGTAGGTAGGTGCATGGTACATGACAAAAAGCGAATGGACGATCTTGTACGAAATAGATAAGGATATCCGGAACATCACTAGTAGATACATTTATTTTCTTTTTCAAAGTTTCCTACTACTTTGACCAACAAATACGACTTTGTTTGTAAGTTGCGATTTCATTTACATTGGAAAAAAAGTAGGTGGTGCCCTATTTTCCTAGGCCATGCGTTGGCAATTGGCACCCAGTTTAGTGGGCGCTCGGCGCCGCTGGGCCAAGAGTGCAACAAAGCAGGTAACAACCTACCATCGGACCCTACTCACTACCCAGGAGCAATGACGTCACTGCACTTTCAAATTTTCTATAAAAATACCAAATATTTTTTTATAAGGTAGGTGCGGATAACAAAGCCTGTCGGTTAATAAGGCCTAAGTAGCAAAAATACGATTTTAAATGATCGATGTCGCTTAATGAGGCACCAGGTAGGTAGCTAACGCTCCAAGATGGCGCGGGCGCTCTGAACTTGTCGCATCACTCGCTTGTCGCGACCACGGACCAGTGCGGCGTGATTTGCTCGTGAGTTGAGTACGTGCGGCACGAATGATAAAAAATTGTCTGACGAAATCTGACGAAAAAAAAACGTTAGTAATTTCTATAATATTATATTTTTAAATACAATTTGGCGCTACAGGTTTCTATTATCAATGCTTCTATCGACATATCATGTCTCAATCATAGACTTTACTTTTTATTAAGTCTATGGTCTCAATATTTATGGTGAAACAATATTGTACTTTTCTGTATTTCTTTATACACGATCATAGCTGTTATTAAGGCCATAGGCATATTTGACCATAGGCATTATAACATTCGTTTTTTATAACAACAATGTTTGTTAGTCAAGTCATGTTTTTAGATAATTTTAAATATTTTTCAAAATGCTATGATTTTTAATGTGATTGCGACTGTTTTACTAATTGCTATATTTTTATTTTAGCGTGCAGATAAGATGCCACCCAAACGAGCATTGATGTCAGAAAATGACTTGGTGTAGGCCTTGCAAGCCGTTACGAGAAGAATTTTAATCATATATAAAGCTCGCTAATTGATCATACGCCTCTCGCTTGATTAAAAGAACAGCATTTAAGGATCTCATGCCTACCTTGGCAAAAAATATTAACAAAATAGCAACTGTTAGAAAAAAACCGTAGATATGTTACGGTTTTTTTTCTAACAGTTACTATTTTGTTAATATTTTTTATTTATCGAGGAACTTCACTAACCAAGGACCTATTTGACACACAATATAGAGATGAAAAAAAAAGAGGTGTCCACACTTAATGAACAAAAATATACCAAAGAAAACAAAAAAACACGCGAAAGTTGGTAGGTATTGTCACTCTTGTAAGGTAGACAAGATAAAAGATACGAGAGCGTGTTACGTTGTGGCAAGTGGTATCACGAAGAATGCGTCTGTTTAACAGAAAATGATAGAGATGAGTTTGTGTGCCCAGGTCGTTGTTAAAGAAATCTTATTAATTTTTATTTTGAAGACTGAATATGATTATTTACTTTTGTGTGTTAAGTTGTAGACCTTATTATCCTTATTGACAGGGTTTTTTTAAATATTTATTTTCTTGTTTGTTTACGGCAAAACGTGTAATTATTCTTTTCTTTTTATATAGTAGCTAATCTATGTATTTGATAAATACTAAAATTTGTAAATTTGAACAAATAGTTTTATTTTATTTTAAATCCCTTATGTTATTACCCGCACCTACCTTAGTATTAAACTTTGTATTAGGGAATGCGAGCAGTCGGAGCCATTTTCATGACAACCGACGTACATAGCCAACCCCATACAGGACAGATGCATTACCCTCTTCCTTTAAATCCATAGAAGGGATAACGATGATGACTATGAAGTATAGGTCTGAAAATGAAACAACCTCCTTGTATTTACATTGTATTTATTTAAAAAAACTAAAATTTCAACAAAATATTTAAGATAATCACAATTAAATTAATGCTGTTCTGTTTGTCTCTCTTTTGGATTTTTTATCTCGCTTTATTTAGGCTTCATCCTTGGCGGCTTTATAATAGAACCAATACTTTTTCTTCTCATCATCGCTGCCTTTTTCTTAGCGGGAGTCTGTACACCTTTTGCAAACGTAGTCGCTTTTTTAGATTTTTTTTCTTTCCCAGTTTCGTTCTTGTTCATTTCTTTTTTACTGTCAATTTCCTTTATCGTCTTATTTTTCTCTTTGTCAGTTTTATTTTCAACTTTTTTCTCTTTCTTTTCTTTTTGTTCTTTCTTAGCTTTGGTCGGATTTTGTTTTGATTTTTCGCTTTTCTTAACAGTCTTCTTCTGTAATTTAGCTTGAGCGGCTAGTCTAAATGAACCAGAAGCCCCCATACCCTTTGTCTGTACTATACTACCCTCTTCGACGCCATCTTTCAATGATTTCTTAATCAAATAGTTCAATTTCTCCACGTCAACATAAAATTTTTCTCCGATGTATTTCTTGATCGCGTATAAAGACATGCCCTTTCTACTCTTCATCTCAGTCAAAGCTTGGATCACCATCTCTTTTGTTCTCGGTTTCTTTGATTCTTGATCTTCACTCAGCATTTCTTGTGTTGGACTTTTGGGCCGTTTCGTTTCCTTTTTTTTCTCTCCCGACATTTTCAAAACGAAATTAATGTTTTAAAGCAGTTATTAAAGATGAAGCAATGCCGTATTGAAAACTTCACAATATCTTGATTAATGAGGGTAGTCTTATTTTTTTTTCTCTTTTCTTATTTCAACAAAATTATGCTTGAAATAAATAAAGCTTTTACAAAAAAAAAACATTGTTCGTTTTATGTCTATCACTTCATATGATCCAGAAAAATCTATCCATATTTACAATTTTACTTCAAAGTTATATTATTAAATTTATTATTAATTTTAACTGTAAATTCTATATTTGAACGTAGATTTCGGATAAATTTAATGTCGCAAGGCTGTAAGTTTGTAGCAAGGAGACCGGAATTCCGTAAATAGACTGCACGAAACCAACCAAAGCGATGCTGTCGCGTTTCATGCGGTTTGTTCCGGTGACTGGATAGAGAAAGAGGTAGTTCCACGCTGCATGCATGTAGTCGAATTGGGCCGGCACTACTGGGGTGGTACCTCTCGCTTACTCGAGACTGGCGTAAAGTGGCACCTGAGCTGTCGCGATTCGTGCGGTGTGTAAGTAGCCGGTGGCCCATGGAGGTGGGAGGAACGAGGAGGGCAGCGCATCTGTGTGGTATCTATGCGGATGTCTATGGGCGTCGGTAGTCATGAAAATGGCTCCAACTGCTCGTTTGCCCCCATGTTGTTACCATAATGAAAAGAGAGGTGGAGGGAACCATGGCAAAACATCCGCATAACAATTATATCGATAGTCGTCAGAATCGTCACGAAGCTTCGACTGCTCGTTTACCCTGTAACTAAAACATACCTACTTAGTACCTAAGTACATACAAAATATTACTGTACGGACTACCGCTTCTAGGGTTCCGTAGTTAAATGGCAAAAAACGGAACCCTTATAGATTCGTCATGTCTGTCTGTCCTTCCGTCCGTTCGTATGTCACAGCCATTTTTTCCGTAACTATTGGGCCGTCGTAATTGAAACTTTGTAGGTTGACTATATACTGTGAACCGCGACTCGAATTTTGAATAAAAATAAATTAATTAAAAAATAATCCATATTTAGAACTGAATTTTAAAATATTTTTTTTCATCCAACTTGTATGTGAGGAGTATCTGTAAACAGGTCTTCAAAAATGACATTAAGGTTACTAAAACCATTTTTCGTCATCATCATCATCAATTGTTTGAAAGATAAACGCTTCTAAAGTGGAAAAATGAGTGTCCCTAACCCGGGGGGTTAGGGACACTCATTTTTTAAAACCTCTAACTTTTAAAACAAAAGAGTGAGAAATCTAAAAAATATTTATAAAAAATAAAAACATATAAGGTAAATAGCGCCGTGCCACTATCGGAAAAACAATAATTATATCGTTATTTATAAGTTATCTACACAGAAACGTGAATGTGTTCTATTGCTAATAGGTCTAGGACCTAGACTGTAGGTTGTCTTCCGTGTTGACGAACAAGATAGCTGTCGAAGCCGCTGGTGGGTGATTCATCCACAGTACTCGAAGCGTTGCATCGGGCATCATTCCGTGGGCCTAATTTCTCATTTTGCGAAGGAGTTGTGATGGTTTTTGATCACCTACGTCCATGTCGTTTAATAACTTGTTTAGCTTCTGCTTGTCGGATTCTTCATAAGACGTTCCTTCGCAATTGCGTATCCGTTTTCATTACGCGTTGACAATATGATGTCGCTGATTTGATCGAAGTCGATTTTCTCCAATTTCGCCACCACGAGACTGAGCTTGTTCTCGTTGGATATTTTGGATTGAGCGATGGTGGTTTCGAAGAGCGAACCATGATTTAGGCGAGTCTCTCCAAAACTGCGGATTTCGTGACTTTAGACTGAGAGCGTCGATGCTTGACTGTGAAGAGCTTGATCCTTCCATTTTCGGGGTCACCACTGTAGCTTCGGGTTATAGTAACGAGGCAAAGGTTAGTCAATGACTGCTTTATTAATTTTTTTTTTTTTTTTATTCGTAATCTATGCTATAGGCGAAGGTCAATGCAGCTTCATCTGTATGTGGTGCGAGTTCCATAGGGTACTCGAGCCTCTGTATTTGTGGACGATGGGGGTGCACACCCCCCCTTCTTTCCCAGCTAATCTGGGAGGAGGCAAACCGGAATATTGAGAATTAATAGGTTATACCTAACTATTATTATCTTGGCCAGGAGGAACCACGCAAAAAGCTTTATTAAGAAAATGACGCGTAATATATAAAATTCGATGCTTTCCATCTCGCTCGCTCGTCGGTGCACTCACTCGCGGGTCCCGCACGTCGACGGCCGCACAGTCTCGCTCACTCTTCGTGCGCTCGTTTGCCAAGCGGTCGTTGCCGCGACAGCTGCGTGCGAGGTAGCGAAAGCGCTGCGGCTTCGCACCATCCAGTCATGATAGCTCTTAAGGGCTCCTCAAGCTCCAAGACAACGGGTCGGCCACTTTTCAGCTGCCGCGCGTGAGCTGCTCCCCTCCGACAGAGGTGGGGAGAAGAGGACACCGGGTGTCCTCTCGGCCATGATAAAAATAGAATACCTGACTGTTTTAAACCGTTATCGGGATGCCTTCCCACATCTAAAAAAGGAGAGGGGGAGAAAGAGGGGGTCTGTCCCCCTATCGACCACAAATACAGAGGCCGTTTTCGATAACGTGCCTCTCATATCGATGAAGCTGCAGTGGCCTTTGCCCTCAGCGTAGATTCTACCTAAAAAAAACCGACGCCGAGCCGTGCGTGTTGTGTTGTATGCTATAATACAATATCATTATGGTATATAGGTTTATAAATAAAAAAAACCGCAACGCATGTTTTATTAAGTATTTATTAGTAGGTACTTACCTAACTCCAAAAAAGTTTTGAATTTTAATTTTCATTTAAACGTAATTTCCTGCGACATATTGTTAACAAAATCGCTTCCAGTGTGATTCCTAATATGGTTGAAAAAAATTTAAAATTTCAGTACAAAAAAAATTTTATTCTGTTTTCAAATTTTTTCTACAATTTACTGTTCTTTATATCGGTATAATAGGTAAGCACTACACAAAAAAATTACATTTAACATAAATATAACATAAATTTAAGATGTAATAATATGAGATGAAATTCTGCCTACTAACCTGATGTTATAGTAACAAGACTATCTTATCAAACCTAAAGATTCGTTATATCTCTTCGTGTAGGTACCTATAGACTTACCTTCCTATTTTTCTACCTAGCTTGAGGTACCTACCTAGGTTCATGTCCCTAACTTTCTTGAAAATACTCAACACGGATAGGTAAGTGACGAGGGCCTTAATATCTGCAGATTATTACTGCCTTTACCACCTCTCTTCTTATTGGGTATTCCGGGGTTGATATGACTGCACACCTGACAGCATAGCCATAATAATACACGCCAATATTTTATGAGCGAAATGTATCCACAAGTAGTTATTAAACTTAGTTATTACAATTTAAACTTGTAAGACTCCGCGTGCGCCTATTGCAGCATTTAGTGTGAATTAAAAATCAACGGCAAGCGTCTTTTATAGTTTAGCTTATTGTGAACTACCCTCAAATATTTTAAGTTGGCGATATGTTCTATATGGCATTGCTGTTCATTACTTACTCAGCAACTAGGCTTACAATTAAATTAAATGACTGACTGACCTCCGCGTCGATGAAGAAACGTCTGCAAGCCCAACAAAATATAGTACTACGCATCATCACGGGAGCCGGTCGCTACGTCAGGAACGACGTGATCGCGCGAGACCTGCGAGTCGAGTCGATAGAGGAGTTTGTAACCCGATTGTCACGCGCTATGTTCAGCAGCGCGGACAACGGGCCTCACGCTCATCTACACGACTTGGCTCCGCTACACGCGCGACCACCTGACGGGCGACCGTATGCGCATGAGATCGTATCACGCGGACCACCTTGCGTGTATGGACCTGCGGGTCCGGCAATCAGGACGAGGATCATACACGCTCACTCACAACACACCACACCCACACCACTCAACACACCACACTCCACACAAGGCCTTGAATGGCCTATCTTCAATTCTCCCGGTATGTTCTGTTCGGGGGTCCCCGAGAGAAACCTAACCCAAGTTGGGAATATACCCAACGGTAGCTGATAAGTCGGCTCACCCCCCAGTACCGGAGGGATAATATGCCCCCCGCGCCCAGCCCGGGTAATGGCGCTAGCGCCGAGGCCCGTAATCCCCGCGTGGTTACACAAAACCCGCGAGAAGAACCCCCTGCTGCTGACAATTAGCCATCAACGGAAGCGGCTGCAAGCGCAACAGAACATAGCCCTAAGAGCTATCGTGGGAGCCGGCCGCTATGTCAGGAATAGCACCATCGCGCGTGATTTGGGGATCGAGTCGGTGGGAGAGTTCGTGGCGCGTTTGTCAACTGCCATGTTTAACAAGGCAGCCAACGGGCCGAATGCTCACCTGCATGGCTTCCTCCTGACGGCTCCTCTACACGCGCGTCCTCCTGACGGCCGGGCACTCCCACGAGAACTATCAGCTCGCATCATTCCAGCGACCAAAGGGAAACCGAGTCTGGCTTGTAGGACGAAGATAACATCAGCACATACATTTACAAGCACGAAACAACACCACACCCCGTAGCCAGTAGCCCTTCAGGGCTTCTAAGTCCATATCCGCCTAAGCGGGTTCACCTCCCCCCCTGTCAACTGCACTAGCTTAGTACAAAGCCCCATCACCTGGGGTCTAAGTCTCCCTGCGAGCAAGTCCGGTCATGAGGCTAGCCTCGGGGTCTTTCATTCCTTCAACCCTCTCCCGGTTGGAGACGATCACCTGCAATTAGCCAACAAATCA
>LUGF01059898.1:1122291-1134295 GCA_001625245.1 Calycopis cecrops
CAACAACGAATGGGGCAATACGCGTGAATTTAATATTTCGCAATGTTTGATTAATTGATTAATTGCATTAGTGAAGATAAAGTAGTGTATGCAACTGCATATAACACGGGTATTAATACACTCGTGAGGTACTGTTTTGAAACTCGCGTTCGCTCGTTTCAAAAATTCACACTCGTGTTTTAATACCCTTCTTTATATGAGTTGCATAAACTACTATTATTTAGGTTCATGAATGTTCAAGGTTCATGCAACTAATTATCTGGAAACTCAATATATCCGTTGTCGTGGTTGATAAAAGCCAGAGGCATGAAACTAAACCACATAAATGGACTATAAATGCCAACAATTAATCCGAAACTATTAAAAAAAATATTACGACAAGTATACGAAAATAGTTTTTCAAACTGATTTGTCCGGTACAAAGCAGTTTGAAAAATATTTTCACGGCAGCAACCTTGCGCGGGGTGAATGACCCCGGCCGCCCATAGTTTTACAGGCTCACGCACAGCGGACGTACCAGTAGGTATGTATGATGTGAGAAAAACCTTTAAAAAATTCCTGTGGCTAAACTATAGTTTTGATTGATCTGATTTTTCTTGTGTAGGCTGGAAATGATACACTAAATATGTGATTTCATTTAACGCCTCTCGCTTTTATCAACCTTGTATGTTATTTTTTTTATTTCAGGTTCAATAATAACTACTCGCAAAAATAATATATTTTATAGTAAATATAAAAATATGTTTTAAGTCCCTTTCTTATTTCTTCACACAACAATAAATAGGCGTTATTGCCTTTCATTACATTACAAATCTGTTATAGAGATTGTAAAAACCGTTAGTTTACAAAATAACTCGGGAGATTGTAAACTGTCGGAAAATTGTGAACCGTACAAACCATTTATAATTTAACGCATTATTTTTCGTTACTTTATAATCTGTCCTGAGCAAACCGTGAATAAACCGTTCCTACCTTTCACTTGTCCACTTCAACTTTTTACTATTTTCATTATGTCCATTATGATAGTTTTGCAGCTCCATAGTAAATTGTTTTTGATCAACAATAGGTTCAATTTCCATGATAACAATTAACAATAATGCCAAAAGTTTATCCCAGCCTAATCTAATAACCGGTCTAATTAATGGCAATTGACATCCAATGGTGGCGTGAACGCGCGCCACACGACATTAGACCAATCAGTTTCTTTCACTGGCATATTTGATACACAGAGTTTACAATTTCACGGTTTTGCTCAGGACAAATTATAAACTAACGAAAAATAATGCGTTAAACTGTGACCCCGTTATTAATAAACTTGGAATAACTTTATCCAAGTAATAACCTAGTAATAAACAGACATCTGTCAAATTCCATATTATAAAAGGCATAAAAAGTATGTAATTTGACAGATGTCGGTTTATTACTAGGTTACTACTTAGATAAAGTTAATTCATGTTTATTAGTAAGGGTGTGAATGTATTATACAGTTCACAATTTTCCGACAGTTTACAATCTTCCGAGTAATTCTGTAAACCAACGGGTTTTACAAACTGAAGGTGAAACATACACAATATTTTGGATATTTTTTAAATTTTTTATTTCTCACGGATATAATAGGCATTCAATAAATTCATATCGATACAAATAATGCGGGAACATCACTATACGAAAAGAAAAATGTCCGCCAACAAAGGGGAATAAGCCGCTAAGTATACAATCTAATTTGAGACCTATCCCTTTTATATATGTTTTAATTTACCTCAGCACATAATCCTGACGAATAGGCGTACGATACTAAGTCCTATCGTCTTGAAAATAAGGGTTTTAGTTTTTATTGATCACGAAGCCAGGCGAGGTATAAAATCAGGAGTCATTCGGAAATTCAAAATGGATATTCGGAGGGTGGTAGAGCGAGAAGTTTCGACGAAAGAGAAGGGACATTTTTCAACTTACAATAATTACAATTTTAAAGTCGATGTTCCGGTGACTAAACCAAATGACTAAACTCAAGTTTATGTACCTTTAGTGTAGTAGGTATATAATATCTAGTTACATAAATATTATTTTCATATCTCTAATCCAATTTTAATAAATTGATTACTAATACTGCTATTATTGCTGTTAATTTTCAATGATTATCATTATGAGAAGATCTAGAATTTAGTAAAAAAATAGTTACATATACATAAGTGTAAGAGGTAGGTAGAGCATTACATATGAATTGGGCCGGCACGACCGAGGAAGTAGCTCTCACTCACATGACACTGCCGTAAAGTGAGATCTTAGATTAATGTCGTGTTTCTTGAGGTTTATGATAGTCCTCTCACGTCTATATAAATATGCAGATGTTTATGAGCGTTTATTATCGTGAAAAGGCTCTTAAAATTAAATATTCATACTAAGCCGCTTATATTAATTATTATTCATAGAAATTCAAGACTATGAATAAAACTATTTTATTTATATATTTTTTTAAAGTAAAGATAACGGTTTTAACCCAATCATTTTCAACTTTAGGGCGAATACAATCTATAGGTACATAAGTATATTAAAATTGTAGGAAAGTCAAAACTGTACATTGAATACTTTTGAAAAGAATAAGTACCTACTTGGAACGTGATCTACAGTATCGATTGCCAAGCCAAAAATATAGTTTTTAGAATTTTCGTCTGTTTGTCTGTATGTAAGTCCGGTCTAAACTCAAAAATGTTTTCACTTCAAATTTTGCATGAATATTACTAATAGGTCGCGTCAACATTATAGGCTACATACCTAATATCACGCTATCACTTACAGGGAGGGAGCTGTGAGTGATAGCGTGATATTATGTTAATTCTGAATAATTGAGAACCTCCATTTTTGAAGTCAGAAATCCACGCAGGCAAAGCTGCGGGCGGAAGCTACCTATTTAATAAAGAAGACAACTTCTCACACACATATAATGTGACTTCTTCTTCGAAACTTGTGAAATACGAGTTTTTAGTATCAATTGATCAATGTTTGTTACTCGGTAATACCACCAAGCAGAACGACAATAAATTGAAAAAATAAGTATAATGGATAATCAGAAAGATATTATGGAATGATACGGTGATCAGTGGATCACATGGAGCATAAGTGATAGGTAAAATCGTTGTGGCTGTGCCTACTTCAGCCAATCATGTCGTGCGGCCGAGCAGTCAAATTAAACTTACCACTGAGAACATTGAACAAAACTGGTTGGCAATAATTGTGTTGGCTGACTGTCGCGTGAATATAGGTACGCGAATTAGCTGATGCTGTTCTGAAAATCTTTCTTCTTTCTTCTTTCTCTTTCCAAACATGAGTAAAAGGCTTGATGGCTAAAGATTTTCATCCAATAAAGAGGTGCTGCAGTTAAGGTTTATTTTTCAGGTTTTAATTTTTTAAGATGGGCTTCAGACTCTACATTGGCATGAACAAAGTTGGAAGAAGATCCGAAAAGAATATATAGAAAAATAAAATGTTTTTTTGCAAAAATAAAGTTTTTGTTTTTAAAGTCTCCGGAACTATCAAACTACTACTAAACTAATAAACTCCCAACAATATTTGTAATATTGTCTAGAGCAACACCAACGCGAGTAACATCACTTGGGTGGTTTCATCGTTGTTTAAGAAGATAAAAAGAGCGCAAAGCCTTTGCATAACCTCTGCGCCAATAGTTAGCTATAAAAACAACTAGGTAAATAGGTACCTACAAAATCAGAGTCGCTATTGGTAGTTTGCATACCTAGGTATCTACATGAGTAATAAGATGCTAGACTCTATGTTACACCGGCCCATAATAATTAATATCTCAAAAGAGTCGAGAGGTTATATTCAGTTCAGAAGCATGAATGTAGCCCAAAATTAATTTAATTTTAGTTACTCCCATAGTACCTATAGGTATAGTCTTCCAGATTAGGAAGGTAGGTGCTCCTTTAGAAGCTAGCGTGATAAGTGAAATATACCTACGGAGGATTAGGTGATTTTTAATACTTTCAATATGTCCGGTATACCTTTACAATTGGACTTGGTACTTTAAGTTAATAATCAGTTAGTACTTTTTCACATAATGACTGTCTTAAAAACCCTCATTCTCGACATACGCATTTGAACGACATTTTCGACACTATACATGGCTTTCCTTCTTTTCTTTTTCAGTTCAGTGAAAACAGATAAAAATATATTTACACATTCCTAATGCACTATTTTCTTTTTTTTCGCACCTTTTTGCCTGGGTCCGTTTATTTTGATGAAGGTGTGCTATTTGGAAACGGTGTTACTCATATAGAAATGATTTTCAGCCATTTAGACATAAAATTGTCTCAAAAATGTATTTGGTTATCTAACTTTCCGTCAAATTTAAATTACTTGAAGTAGAATTCGAAGCTCTTTTCATGAAAAGTCCTCTTTTAGAATCTCCTCTTATATTACTTGAGACTTTCGTGTTTATTACACATATTGTAATTACTTTACGGGTTTTAACACGGTAAAACCTCTCCTCTTATATTTCTCTCTTTTGATAGCTCTCTAGTTTTTTTCTTATATTTTGGTCATTTAGAATCGATTGAGCTATCGCACATATTTAAAGAACACTATTTTACCAGACTAAATATCAAGATCTACGCTATAAGTAAAATGTGTGGGTGTCAGCTCCAACACACGAGTGGAGTTCACTCCTAACGAAGGGACATGATTCCGAAGTATTCGCAAGAGACAGAAGCGGTAATGCGATAGCCGATAACGATGATGATCGTAAGTCGTAACACTTTACAGCGTAGGTTTCGTTCCTTTGACGTCTGATTGCTCGATCGCTGTTACACAGTTAAGGTGCTGATAAACTTGAGCATTCACATGTAATGAGCATTCACGCGAATGTTACATACAGAAAAATAAACGAGAGCATTCTAGCGAGCATTGCTTCAAGTTGAAAATGTCCATAGCTATGTTTGGCTCTATGCTTGGCTCGGCTCGTTGTTCAGTTCGACAAATATAAAAACGGCGAATGCTCGATGTTCTGTTACAAAATGAATGCTCAAGTCTATCAGCACCTTTAGGTTTATTGTATTAGCTATTTTCCTCTTTAACGTAGGGGAGATGAGCCTAAAACTCTCAACAATATTGTTATATTTAAACAAATTGTGCATTCCACACATAGCTGCAGTCACCAAATCAAAGGCTTTACAAGTTACACTCAACAAATGTTTTGAGCAGGGTTTTTGAAGAAAAGATGCAAAATTAATTTCAGGTGTTCTCTCTTTTTGATGTTTTCTATGCTGTATTATATTAAACTAGGTACAGTAATGCTTATACAGTTATATTGCTGTTCCAATAAATGCGGCATTTATTCTTAGCCTTTTTTTTATCTAAGTTTTTTTTGCTTGCGTACTTCAAGTATCTAAAAGTATTAAGCGGACACGTGCCGACGTTGCTTAGTATGTTTACATTTCATTTAAGTGCTATAATTTTCCTGAATTTTAAATTTTAGTTGCTTAAAACAACCAATCAAAAAATTTATACTAGTTTGTTACACATAAATTAAAAAAAACATTGAAGACGAAGACAAAAGCGCAGTGCAAAATTTAAGAAAAAATTTGCACTGCGCTTATTGATAATTGATATGAATTAGCATATGCTAATCGGCTTAAAATTAGAGTTTTAGAAGTCTTTTTTGTTATTTCTATCGTAATTAACTATTAACAAAACGCAAGTTATTTTTTTTGCTCTGTTTGAATTGAATAATGAACATACATCTAAAAAATTGTTTGGACCTTATTCCTAAAAATAAGTAATGTAATCAAGTTGCATGTCAGATTTTTATTAGCTTTCCGCTCAGGTACCCTGTTTAGGCCCATCTCCTCTGAATATTAATTTTCTTATCTAGATATTTTCTGTTATAGATACAACAGCCCATGTACCAGGATCTCTCTGAGTGAGTAATACGTATTTTTTATATAATACTATAATTAGTACCTATAGGCAGATAAACATCGTAGACGTAGCTGTCCGTACTAGGTAGGACCTATTTTTTTTTTATTTATGATATAGGGGGGCAAACGAGCAGCCGGAGCCATTTTCATGACTACCGACGCCCACAAACATCCGCATAGAGGCTATACAGATGCGCTGCCCTCCTTTCTCCTCCCACCTCCATGGGCCACCGGCTACTTACACACCGCACGAAACGCGACAGCACAGCTGTCACTTCACGCCGGTCTCTTGTAAGCGAGAGGTACCTCCCCGGTCGTGCCGGCCCAATTCGACTGCATGCAAGCATGCAGTGTGGCACTACCTCTTACCAGATACCTATTAACCATAATAATGTTTACCTATTCTTATATTAATTATATTGAAATGACATTGTGGTAGATTTTAAAATACGAATGCATTTGTTCTCACAAACACACATACATCCAAGAAATATAAAAGTTTAGCTACGCATGGCTAAAAATTTGACAACAGGAATAGACTAATTACAATTAGGTATCTACCTATATCCAAATTTTCATTTAACGTGCAAAGTCAATTCGACAAATGAAAGAACTTTAGAATTAAACAATGTAATAGATAAAATAAAATGGCTTGTCATGACTAACAGAAATTAAGAAGTAAGGAGAATACTAGTGAAGAATAGGAGAGAATAATAGGAGAGAACCAGGGACTACATGGGTAATACTTAACATGAGTACAAGAATTTGCTGATAAAGATAGATTGATCATGGGAGACTTGAATACTAAAACTGGGCAACCTATAATATACCCCATGAAAATTTTATATTGGACAAATATGGTTATGACGTACGAAACTTGAAGAAGATCAACTAATAGAATATGCTCACGAGAATAAATTAGCAGTGATAAACGCATATTTTAAGAAGAACGTTTCTAAGAGCTGGATATGGATCTGGATCACCAGATCCTAAAACAAAAAACAAGATTGACTATATATCAAGCTCTAACCCAAAATCTATAATGAATGTAGAAGTTTTAAATAAAATAAACTTCCCGTCATACCACAAATTTCTAAATTTGTCAATTAAAATCCCCAAAAAACTTATAATTAGTAGAGTAGCAATCAAAGCTAACCAAAAAATCAAGTCATAGCAAGAGATAATAAATACAATGAAAACCTTAAAAAAGTACTTACTAATGTTGCATGCATCCGAATAGAAAATAGTAAAGTACAATCCTTAACTATATAGGTTCTAGAAGAAGCGATTACAAACCCTCAAAATGGATACTCACTTGAGCCAATAACAGAAGGTGAAATTATTTCAAAATCAAAAACTAAAGCTTGAGAAGAGTGCAAGTGATCTTCAATTGAAATCTTCTCAAGCACAGTCAGAGCGCAATCAGAGTGCAATTGAAGATCACTTGCACTCTTCTCAAGCACACACATACACACATCACAAATGAAGCTCTAAAAATTGGGAGAAATTGAGAACACCATATTTAACAATTCTTCAACTTAGTAGTGAAAAAAGGGCCATTGCAGTGGAGTAGGCCAATGAATACAATACTATTCAATTAAAAAGGGCACCCGCGTGACATCAGCAACTACAGGAGTATCAGCTAATTACCCGCAATATACAAACTCTTTTCAACGATCGTCCGAGAATCAGCTAATAGAACATGCAGAATTTCGACAGCACAGTTCGACAATTGTCCACATTCATATAACAGAACAAATAGAGAATTTTAAAGAACTCAAAGAACCACTCTGAATAGCTTTTATAGACTGGACTGCTCAACATAATAATTATTTAAACAAAATGTAGAAAAACTGGGAGAACAGCTTAGAATTGCAAGAGGGGTACGGCAAGGGGGATCCCCTTGTCGTACCCCTCTTGCATTGTTTCCGAAACTTCGATACTGAAAGACATTCTCAAAAACATAAATTAAAAAGAAGCATACGGATTTTCAATAAAAAATTAACAAACCTAAGATATTTTGTAGATGACATTGTTATTTTTAGCAAATCTTCAAAAGATTTAGAAGCAATGATAAAATATTAAACCATGAAAGTAATAAAATTGGCTTATAGATGAACATCTCGAAAACTAAGATATGTCTAACAGTATAAAGAAAGCGTCAAAATAGGGGACGAAACTATAAAATATGTAAATGATTTTGTTGAGTATGTGGATGAATTAGTATCATCATTACCATCATCGTCATAGATCATGATGTTAAAAAAATTGTAATGGATGCTTGCATTCTCCCAATCCTAAATTATGCTAGTCAAACATGGCTCTTCACGGTAAAAGTTAAAAACAAAGTTTTATCATGTCAAAGCCTAATGGAACGTTTTAAAATTAAAAAAATACAAGAATAAGAACACATCCATGTGAAAGCTAATTTAATAAACGCTTTTCTCTAAAATGTGTAGTGTAGTGCATCGAGGCTGGGCACTGGTCAAGATACGCAGACAAGTGACGACCTTAGTAAAAAACTAACAGGCGCGTCCCACAAGGAAAAATAGGCGTAGGAAGACAGAAGAAAAGATGGGCTGACAAAATAATAAACATCTGGAAAAAGTTAAGATGCATATAGCCAAAGACCGATCACACCGCAATGTAAATAAATAAATAAATTATAAAACACTACATTTATTAACGCACAAAAATATTTTGTATCACAGTGTCAAGTAGGTAGATGTGTACAACATGTAGTTCTTACTTTATTCAAGACTGGTGTTTAAGAATTACATAGTTTCTGGCCAGTTTGTATATTTTTTTATATATATAATATTGTTTTATTCCACAGAACGCCAGAGTTCCAACAGCAGATGATGCTGTGTCCCGTGCGTGTGGTATACGACACACAAATGTTTATGCAACAAGGTAAAATTACATATTTGTTTTAGAAAATATTATTTTCATTCCACTTATTATAAATCTACTCAATTGTACCTAACTTTTGATTGCCTAGAAGGCTTAAAGTCTTCTTGCCTTCCTCCTATAAAGTATAAATGTTTGTATTAATATAAGCATTTTCTATTTAACAGTTAAAATTGTGTTGTTTTAATGTATATCTTTACAACTGTTTTAGGTGAACAAATCCAACAGAATCAATTTATTATCAATCCACAAAACCCACCACCATGGATACAAAATCAAGTACAAAACCAAGTAATATATGTACAAAATGTGCCAAACAATTACATGCAAACGTACCAACAACATATAGATCCAAACCAATTTCAAACCTATGGATACAATGTACCACAAATGCTGGTACAAGCCCCACAAGATCCAAGAATACAAATGATACCCGCCAATTTAATTCCCAATATGAATTTAAGTCAAAGAGCACTAACCCAAAACATTGGAGCCGTGGTAAATCCACTAATGATAAGTGACGTACAAAACCAAAGCGTTCAAATAGATAAATCAATGGTAACAAACGAAATAATGAATAGTGAAATAAGCAAATCTCAAGATATCTCCAATCAAACCATCAATCACCAAATGCCAATATACCAAGTAGAGCCAAAATTGCAAATTCAACAACAATTACCAGTCATATCCAATTTACAACAACGATTACATCAAATTGATCAAAATAACATACAAATGCGACAAATACAACCTCAAATTGTTGCTCCAAATATACAACAAAATTATCAGACCATAATTCCTCAAAAACTTCCTACAAATATACAACAGAATTATCAAAGTGTAGCTCCACAGAAGCTACCTAGCAATATTCAACCTAATTTTCAAACTATTGTGTCGCAGAAGGTTCCCCCAATCAAATCCAATTATCAAGTTGTCAGTGGAAATGGACAGCCTATTTATAGAGCAATCCATCCTAGACCAAATCAATTTAACAATCAACCAGTACAACAAGTTCCAAGTCAAAATATTGTGTATATGAATAGCATTAAAAGAAACAACGTTAATAATACTGTAAACACTCAAAATATAATTTCAAATTTTGTAAAAATTGATAGCAGTAGAAAAAGAAAGAGCGAATCACCAGAAGAAATGCCTAACAAAATTATCATTCCGAATACAAATACTATAATTATAAAAGAAGAACCCACATCGAAGCCTGTTCTAGAAATAGTTTCTAATCCTACGCCCGTATCGAGAAATGAAAATAAAATCTTAATAAACGCTTTACAAATTACTCCTATAGACACTCAATATCCAAAAATCAAGGAAGAATTAGCAAAACCAGTTAAACCTTTATCATTACTGGAACCAAAACAAATGATTAGAAAAAAAATGATTAATAATGTAGAGGCGATACAAAGTTTATCTAATATAAATGTTCAAGACAAACTGATTAGAAATACTGTCTATACGCAAGCAAGGGGCAGATTAATTACAGATCCAGAGCCAGTTAAAATTGCGTTACAACCAAACGCAACACAAACAGAAACTGTTAGTATTGATGCTAAAGTCGACACAATCTTGGCAAAGAGTGAAAATATTGATAATAATAAATTAAGTGAAGATAAGACTGAAATTGAAGATAAAAATATCGAAGAGAAGAAAGAAATCAAAGGCACTAAAGAAGTGAAGTCTGAAAAAGTAGATAATACGCCAGTGAAAGACGAAAAAAGCTTTTTGCTTACTCATGTACTGGACGGTTATGTGATACAAGAATCAAATATGGCATTTCCTGTAAGTATTTAATTATTATTAAGTTATATCGGTTATTCAATACTTTAGTAAGTATTCATTTATTCAATTCAATGAACGGGTATATCTTTAATTTGGATTTTAATGCCACATTTGCCCGAATAACAAATAGTTAACAGATATCATTGTTAGTAATAAAAATAGTAAATGGTAAATATCACAGCTTATGAAGTAGTAAGGTACAATGAGATACTAAAAATAATTTAAAAACATGTCGGTATAGAGATACAGTTCACAGCCAAAAAACATTGGTAAAAATACAGAGCAATAATTAAGAACAAGCCAAGTCATACATCAAAAATTCGATTGACATGTTTAGAGAAAGTAGAAAATGGTACCGAAAAAATATCTACATCGTTGATTATCGTGTTACCAAATCTATGCATTCTGGCCATCAGACTGTTTTCCGCCCTTAAAGTACGACAAAAAGGTAAAGCAAACAATTGTTGACGGCGAACTTGTCTTTGGGGAATACGTAGATTTATATTAGACAACAGACATGGGCTGTCAATTTGCCTGTGCAAAATCTTATTATATATTATATTCTTAAACTGCTATATTTGATAGAGGCCGAGACGCGAATGTGCGCATGCGAAAAGCCAGGCGTTCAGGTCTGTAACACTATTGATCTTTAAAAAAAGCCTATTATTATGTTATTTTATTTTACAGTCTCCGTCTATTTCACAAAAAATGAAACATATAATTAGACTATATTCTATTTCTCCACTGCTATACTTGCCTCATATTTATATAGTCGCTTATTAATTACAGATTCGCAAGCCTTTGAAAGAAAAAACCTTGCGTATGTATAGTGATGAAATTGAACCAAAGAGAGAGCCTAAAGAAGAATCTAAGGCTGAAGTGCCTAAACTTGAGGAAAATATAAAAGAAGAGAGTGAAAGACTGTTGGATATTTCGCAACTTCATTTAATGGAGGATATGCCTACAGAAATATCAGAATATGAATCAGATATAAGCAAAGGTAAATTGCTTTTTTTTGATGGCGTAGTATAGGTTCTTATCGTTAAAGCTAATGTAGTTTTTATACATTTATCAAATCACTTAAGCTTGATTAGTGCTATTATAATATAGAACCGTGCTAATTTGATACTATTGACGTCTGTAATTAGGATATCTGAATTCTCACTAGGGCGCTCCCTAGACGATAAATTGGATTGCGCAATATACTTCATTGAACAAATAAGATTGATAGACACTGTCAACGCTGTTAACTGCTATAATACGAGGGCTGCCTTTTAAGTTTTGTCGTTTGAAATAAGTATAGACAATATTATAGATTATTACCATTTATTGTTTTTCAAAGAATTCTCCGCGATATTTAATACACTTTT